>JBBPDI010078867.1:0-14443 GCA_037974545.1 Cucumis variabilis | reverse complement strand
ACGTGCTTTGTTACGAACATATTGTTTTAGTGTGCGGAGACTTCTTTCAATGGGATACATCCAACTGTAAGAAACCGAATTAGTAACCTTCGTCTCATATGGCAAGTGAACTACAAGGTGTACCATGACGCTGAAAAAAGCAGGTGGAAATATTCTTTCCAATTTGTACAATATAATTATAATATCTGACTGTAATCTGTCCAAATCACTTATCCTTATCGTCCTAGCGCACAAATGACGAAAAAAAACTACACAGTTCAGCAATTGCAGTGTACATATTTTTTGGTAAAAATGCCCTAACACCAATTGGAAGAAGTCGATGTCGCAGTACATAACAGTCGTGCATTTTGAGACCTGATATTTTTCCCTCGTTTGTATTCACGCAACGGAAGTATTAAAAATGAATCCATCGAAAAACTTAGCTGCTTTCAAGAACTTACAGAACTCAATCAGCTTGCTGCTAGTCAAGGTATAGCTCGCATGTGGTTTCACCAATCAGTTATCCACTTCTACCAAATGTAAATCCTTTCTTATCTTCAAATCATATAAATTCAATTGGGCATTCATGGTATTTTTTATTTTTCCTTCAATATTCAACAGCGTACCGACCAAGTTGTCACAAATATTCTTTTCAATGTGCATTACAACAAGTTTGTGACGAATAAGTAGTCTTGGCCAATAAGGAAGATCGAACAAATGCTTTTCTTAGTCAAATTAAGAACTATTTTTCTTTTTCTATCTCTTAACGAAGGATGCTTACTCATTACTGGAAACTTCAAAGAATCTAGTTGTTTCAATATTTCTTGGGCATTCATTACAACTGGAGGTAGTTTACACTCTACCTTTCCATCATGGAGTCTACTTCTATGCCAAATATGGTTATCGGAAAGATACCATCGATGTCTCATTAATGCTATCTTTCTGTGTATTCCGAATGATGATTTATCTTCCATGCAAATGGAACATGCTCGATATCCTTTTGTAATCCAACCAAATAGATCAACATATGTACAATCATATGTACGCACATCAAACATCCATAAATTTTTTAGTTCCTCAAGTAATGGTTGTAGGTACATATCAATTTTTCTGCCAGGAGATTTAAGATCGGGAATGAGCAATGGCATAAAGAAGTTTAACTCTTTCATGCATTTCCATGGTGGTAAATTGTACGGAATTAACACCACAGGCCACATACTGTACGAGGTACTCATATGACCAAACAGATTGAATCCATCTGAAGCTAACCCCAAACGAACATTCAGAATCAAAGTGCTTCCATCCCTCTGCATCAGTTAGATGTCTCAACACATCCTCGATTTCCACTTGTTTATCCTTATGACATCGCATGTCTGTCGAACTTTCTTGTGATACGAACAATCATTGTAATTTGGCACCAACGAAAAGTAACGCAATACCTTTTGTAGAATTTTATTTCCTGATTTGTTGGAATTAATCTTATATCACGACTCACCACAAGTCGGACATTGTTGCAAGTCCTCGAACTCCTTCCAGAACAATACACAGTCATACTTACAAGCATGAATAGTCTCATACCCTAAGCCCAAATCACGCAATTTTCATTTGACTTCATAGAATGAACTAGGGATGTTAATACCACACATTGGAAACACACGTTTTATTAACTCTAACATCATATCGAAGGACTTGTTGCTCCAACCATTGAGAACCTTTACATGCATCATTTTAACCAAAAAGTTTAGTGACGAAAATTCTGAACAGTCGGGGTATAACTCACAACTTGCTTGATTTAGTAACTCCTTAAATACGTTGTTTGTTCTGTCTTCTTGTAAATCTAAACCTTCCTCCATCTCTTCTATTTGTTTAATACCAGCTTGTAAATCATGCAACATATTCAACATTTCATTTTCTTCAGTAATTAGGTTACTGCTAGTTCCTTCATCGACTATTGGGTAACCACTACTCATTCCTTCATTAAATGTTTGTATACCTATGTTTAAGTATACACCAATTTATATAGGAGGAGATTATTCCAATGGGTAATAGATGCTGCCTCACACCCTCTAAGTAGTCCTAGTTTGAATTCATACATTTCTTGCATGGACACCTTATTTTTTCATAATTATTTGTGTGATGTTTTGCAACCTCTAAAAACTGAAAAACTTATTCTCTGTACTCAACAGAAAACCTATCCCTAATTTTCATCCAACTCTTGTCCATCTCGATAAAAGGCCTAACAAATAAATATGTTATATTAGTTTTACACATATTCCATTTTAGTTAGGCTATTTAACATTTTTAAAAATTCAAATACAATTTGAATATGAAATTCATATTCAATATCGAATTCGATAAAGACCCATTTCTCTCAAATTTACTAAACCCTAAACTATTGTTCAATATAATGTATTTAAATTTAATCTAAATTCATACATTTTTCTAAATTCATACATTATTTAAATTTTGTATAATTTTCTAATTTCAATAAAAAAATATACATACATATACATATACATATACACTAAACTATATATACATATACATTACACATTACATATACATACACGCTAAACTGTACACATTAAATATACACATAACACATACACATTAAATTATACCTACATATACATATATATACATTACACATTAGATATACATACACCCTAAACATATACACATTAAACATAAACATTAAACATATACCTACATATCCATATGCATACACCCTAAACATACACACATTAAATTATACCTACATATACATATACATTACACATTCTAAACCTATATATACATACACATACATGTACATACACTTTACACACCTAAATGCAAAAAAACACAAAAAAATGACCTCAACGACGATGGCAGTGGGCGGTGACGGCACGATAGCGACAACAACGGTGAAATCTTCATCTCTCCCTTTCTCTCTCTATTTTTCTTCTTGTTCTGTGAGTTTGTGAATAGATTTTGTGTAAAAATAGCCAACACTTTCCCCGACGTCTTTGAAAACGTCACAGAATCTGACTTTCTGCGACATTCGCAGTTGTTGACGTCATAAAAAATTAAAATAATGATTATTTTATTGTTACTTTCAGTGACGTCGTTTCCCACCATGTCGTGGATTATGGTAACTTTTTGCGACATCTGAAGCTACACGTCGTAGAAAGTGGAATATTGAGTTTATTATTTCAATTTTCCCCAACGTCGTGGAAAGTAAAAAATAATAAATTTAATATTCAACTTTCCGCAACGTCAACAACCCAACGTCATAGAAAGTGGAATATTGAATTTATTATTTTCGACTTTCCGCGACGTATGTCAAAGGAAAATCACGAAAAGTCAAAATGTGTCGTTTCAAATTCATTTTTCTGCGACGTCTCTCTGCCACACGTCGCGAAAAGTCAAAAATAATAAATTTAATATTAAACTTTCGACGATGTCAACGACTAAACATCGCAGAAAGTGGAATATTGAATTTATTATTTCAACTTTCTGCGACATATGTTAGAGGAATGTCGCAGAAATTTGAAACGTGTCGTTTCAAATTCAATTTCCCGTGACTTCACTTGGGGCCCACGTCACGAAAAGTTAAAATTAATATATTTAATATTCAACTTTTCGCGATGTGTAGTACTTGAAGTCATCAAAAGTCCCCTTCGAAACGGAACGTTTTAACTTTTCGCAACGTCTCTCAAAAGTACGTCGCAGAAAGGTGAAATAACAAATTAAATATTAAACTTTTCGCGGCGTAATGTTCTCAAACGTTGCGGAAAGAGTGATACCACAATGCGTTGTTGTGCACGTCAACAAAAGCTAATTAACTCCGACGTTGCTTTTGGCGACGTCGTTGTGGCGTCACCATTAGTCCGATTTCTTGTAGTGAATGTTCAAATAATTGCACTATATACGATCTCCATCTCAAATTTGAATCCTTCACCTCTTCTAACTTAATAAATCCTCGCATCTTCAAGAGACTTGCAGTCGACAATTGTCTTGTCAATAATGGATTGCCAATTGCCTATGGAAAAATTCTTTTCTTTCAATATGCTACTACCTTTATGTTTCTTCATTCGATTTCTTCTTTTAAATATTAAAAAAAATCCTAATTTTAATTATATATATATAATATGTTAGCTAGGTAGAATTTTAAAATTAGTGGTAGTGTTTTGCTTATTTTTTTTTTTTTTTTTGGAATTTAAATGGTATGTTTATATATAAACAGATTAGCTGATCTATTTAAAGCAATATGTAACACTGCAAAATTTCTTTCTGCTCACATTTAAATATGAAAAGAAATTCTCTCGATTTGGACTTGCTTTTTTTCTTTTCACAATTGTGTATTTGAATATTTTATTATTATTATTAAATAAATAAATTATTTAGATAATTACAATTTATCAAATCATTGATTTACTATCATTAAATTACTAAATTAATAACAAATTATAAATAATTACATTTGAAACTAATTAGAAGTGAATATGTGATCTCAAATTGAAATTAAAAACATAAGACGAATCCACATGTTTTATATTCATTGTTAGATTAATTGTAAGAAAAGTTTAGAGTAATGTCAAAGCATCTTAGATTTTTAATTATTTTTATTAATAAGATTTAATTAATTTTCAGTACGAATTTAACATTATCATTAAATTTAAATAAAATACTTATACGAAAATATTTATATTTATTTCATAAATATTTTCGATGATATTTATTATGAATATCAAAACGAACACATATAACCTATTAATTATTTAATATTTTTTGTCGCATTTATTATTGATTGTAACTAATTATGGTACATAGGCAAACAATTAATTGAATTTATTTAACAAATATATTATCTACAATCTTTCGATGAAACATTTTTACCATCCATTTCTTGTTTTGCATTACATTTTTTTTGTTTTTATTTCTTCAAGTCAAAACTTGCTTCTTTTGTCATTCATCTCCTTCATGTTTTCCGATGAGTCTATATTTTTTTCATGTTCTACATTCTGCTCAATTATCATTTTATATATGTATTTTTTTAAATGATTATTAATATGTATTTTTAAGTTTTTTAATTTATTTTGTCTTACCTTAGTAAAAATTAATTTTTGTTGATTTTGAGATAAATATAATTTCAATTTATAATAATTATATTACATCAAATTTTCAATGTTGTTCATATATTTAAAGATCATTTCATAATTTTACACCGTATATAAAGTTGGGATCAATTTATATGTTCGTTCGTTATATACCAAGGGATATCTTTGGTTGGTTGACATGTTTGTTAGTTATATACGAGAGGATATTATTGGATCAGATTAATGGGGCTTCAGGATATACCAAGTTTTATATAGAACAGTATTACACTTGTATAGTATAGAATATGAGGTATATATATATGCAAAATAATTAAATATACATATGTATATATGAGAAAGTACGTAAAATATATATCTTATTTACTAAAAATCTCTAATTGTTATAATTATATTTGATATAATATGGTATATATTTGAAATTAATAACTAAACCATGTGCACGAATATAATCAATTTTACAATATATCATCATATGTATATTTTTATTTTTCAATATGTTTGTCTAATATAAAAAATAAATCATTTTATATTTTTTAAAAACTACAGAATTTGTATAATAAAAAATAAAAATGGAAAAGACATGCATACATTTGTACGAAACTCGAACAACATACAAGCATATGAAGGGGAAAAAACAATGTAAAAAACCATATAACATGACAACAAAAAATTAAAATAAATAGAATTTAGGGCCTTTATAAAATATATAACAAAGCACTGAAATATTTACACTCTAGAACAATTTCAAAAGCGGAAAAAGCCTATGGGCCCATAATGGGAAATACCAAAAATGGCTCATGATTAATTGACATTAACCACGTGTAATATATTTGGAAAACGATCGTTTAGATTTAGTTGTTCTTTCCTACAAGAAAAATGATTTTTTTCAAGATTCTTTGGTACACAATCATTTAAATTTGGTTATTTTTTTGTACATGATCGTTTAGATTTGATCATTTAAATTTGGGTAGCCAAAGTTCAACAATTTTTTTTGTACATGATTTTTCGATTTGATACATGATCGTTTATATTTGGTACACAATTGTTTAGATTTTGCTATTTCTTTACATAGTCATTTAGATTTGGGAGCCAATCTTGAACAACCAACAGTCTGGAAAAAAAATTTAATAGATTTTTTATATTAGGTACTCGATCTTGAACCAAATAACAATTTTTAAAAAATGGCATAATAAGAGAAGAAAAATGATGGAGAAAAAAAAATCATAGAAAAGAAAGAGAAGAAAGATAATGAAAATGAATGACAAGAAACTTGGCCAAACTTTTTCATTTTGTTATATGGTGTAAATATTTTAACTGTTTGTTATATTTATGAAAATTAACTTAGAATTAATATGAGATAGAAAAAATAGAACAAATATTTAAAATTAAAAAAATAAATACGTCTTATCCCATTACATAAAATGAATGTAATTTTCACTCACTTTTAATTTCTTACTTAATTTTACTTAATTTTTATATTGTTTTCTTATTTATTTATATATTATTATTTGATTAATTTTTATAAATATAACAAATCAACAAATATTTACGGCTCGTGTAACCAAATGAAAAAACTCATTAAACTGGCTATTTTTTAAAAATATTCTAGATTTGCCCTTCATTTTCATTGTCTTTCTTCTCTTCCTCTTTTATAATTTTTTTCTTTCCATAATCTTTTTTCTCTTTTTCTTCTGTAGTTTTCTTTTATTTTTTTTTCAAACTATTTTTTGTTTCAAGATTAGATCTATTTTTTAAAAAAAACAATTCAAACTGTTATTTGGTTGTTGCAAATATAAAAATTGTGAAAAAAAGTTGTTGGAACATTGAATAGCCAAATTTAAACAATCGTGTACAAAAATTAGTCAAATCTAAATGACTTCTTTAAAGATTTTTTATACACAATCGTGGATATTCGATAGCCAAATCTAAAAAATTGTGTACAAAGAATCTTTAAAAAATCGTTTAGATTTGGGTAGCCAAATTTAAACGATCAAATGCAAACAATCGTGTTCCAAATATAAACGATTGTGTACCAAATCTAAACGACAATTTTTCAAATATAAATGATCGTTTTCCAAATATAAACGATAGTGTACTAAAAAATTATGAAAAAAATCGTTTAGATTTGGCTACCCAAATTTAAACGATCAAATCTAAACGATCATTTTGCAAACATAAACAATTGTGGGTAACCAAATTTAAATGATCAAATCTAAACGATCGTGTTCTAACGTTTTCCAAATCTAAATGATGGTTTTTCAAATATAAACGATCGTATACCAAAAAATTATGAAAAAAAATTGTTTAGATTTGGCTACACAAATTTAAACGATCAAATCTAAAGGAAATCTAAACGATCGTTTTCTAAACATAAACAATCGTGTACAAAAAAATTATGAAAAAAAATCGTTTAGATTTGGGTATTTAAACGTTCGTGTAGGAAAGAATAGTCAAATATATACGATCATTTCTCAAATATATTACGCGTTGGATGTCAATTAATCGCGGGGCATTTTTGGTATTTCACATTGTGAGCCTGTTTGCTTTTTTCTTTTTCAAAATTGTTCTATACAGTATAAACATTTTGTCACTTTGTTATATTTTTTAAAAGATCCCTTATTATTTTAAATATTATATTTTTCAATATTTGTGTTCCGATTACGACTCATTTTTACAACACATGATCAACACGAGCTCTGACCGCCTCCTCCAAGAAAGGTAGATCCTAGTTTTTCCCTACTCGTTATAGCTAATAAAATAAATATTATTTTGCATATTTAATATATATAAATTTCTAATATAATTACAATATTTTATATTACCATGACAAATCTTGCAAAACTAGAATTTACGGCCCTCCACATTAATAGTAGCAATTATTTGTGATGGATTCTTGATGTTGAAATGCATCTCGAAGTCATGAATCTTGAAAATACAATTAAAGAACCCCAAGCTCGTTATGATTTGATACATTTGAGGCTACAAGATTTTGAATCAGTAAGTGATTATAATTCTTAATTATTCAGAATTAGTTCAAAATTGTTGTTACGTGGAGAAAAAATTACTGACATAAACATGTTGGAAAAAACATTTTCTACTTTTTATATCTCGAATATGCTCCTCCAACAGAAATATTGAGAGAAAGGTTTTATAAAATATTATGAACTCATTTCATGTTTTCTTGTTACTGAACAAAAATAACAAGTTGTTGATGAAAAATCACGAATCCCGACCAACTGATACACAACCATTTCCTGAAGCAAATATTGTGAATTTTAATCGTGGAGAAAGTCATGGTCGTGGTCATCGTTGAGGTAGAGATCGGAAGAGGAAGAAATGCAAGACATCTCAACACATGACATTTCACTAACTATTAGTAGGTTAGGTGTCTTGCATGCATAAAGCCACTTGCAAATCACATGTATGTGATAAGCTTGACAAATCTCAACAATTTTTATTTATTAAATTAGTCTAAAGGCAATATGGTAATTTGATATTTAAATCAAATATAAAGTTTGACTTTTTCAAGTCGAAAGTCATCATTTTGACTTTTTACCATTTTGTCCTTGACTAATTTCATCTAGAGATGTCCATTTGGTCCCATGGGGACTCGCTCCGAATAGGACAAGGAATCCTTGAATACACGGAGAATGGAGGAGGGTGTGGGAAAATTTTATCCCTATTGGCCACACATGGCCGGGGACTGGGAATACATTCCCCGACCCCAACCCCGCCTCGAACAACAATATAGTTAAATATACACATATATAATTAAAAATAAATATAAATATTTATTTATTTAATTAATCATATGTAAAAGTGTAAAAAAAACATATTTTGATATTCTTACTTTCTGTCTTTTCTCTATTACGTTTCTCTATTTTTTCTACCTAGTTCCATATATATGTTGTGAACTTTTCTTAAAAAATATATGTATATGTTGTGCCTTGACTTGTGATGTGTAAACTTTTCTTAAAAAAATATGTTGTCGTGTCTAAAATGATGTAATTGAAGGCTTTGTTAGAATACATATGGATTGATTTTTGATTTTTTTTGTATGAATTTTTAAATTTTATAGATGGATTTCTAAATGTATATTCTAAATAATTGAATTTTTATTTTTATAAACAATGAGAATTTGACATTTGAATTTTTTTAAATAAGAAAATTGATGATATTATATTAAAAATAAAAAAAACATTGGAAATGTATATACATTTCAAATAGATGAGAATTGGAAAATCAAATTAAATGTTTTTAAAAAATTGGGAATATTTTTCCAGAAACCGATCCTTGCAAAAAAATTGGTGGGGATGGGAAGTGTATAGGGGTGGGGATGGGGATGTGGAGTGGAATCCCTAGCCCTACCCTGCTCCATGGACATCTCTACTTTCGACCTCTCGCGCATGAATCCTCGTTCATTTATTTGAAATTCAAATTATATTTGAATATAAAGCTAGCCAAAATTTGACTTCTCAAAGTCAAAAGTCAACATTTTGACTTTTCACATCTTTGACCACTTCCATCAATTCTGAGTTTTTGAACATGAATTTGTATTCATATTTTTTATATTTAAATCACATTTAAGCATAAAATTCTATCTTAAACTTATAATCAACGACTATATCAAATATATTTGTCAGTTTCTCTTTCTTTACCTAATTCGAACAATTCGAATCATTCCATCATAATGTTCTAAGTTGATTCCTTGTGAGCTAGCGGAAAAAACTAATGGACCTATAGATCATGTGCTCTAACGATCCGAGATTAAATGGCTAAACTCTTTAGATTGAGATTGAGTTAATCAACTTTTGTTAACTAACAGTCGTTCCACTAAAATTTCGTAGTTGCACTCCTCTCACAATAGATATATTTATGTCCATGTGATATAACCATGATAAGTAAATCAATCATTCACAGGTTGTTCATAACCTCGGCTGCATCAAAGTATTGTTTTGCCCTAGACTACATCTTGCTCCTTAAGTTCTAGTGATCCCTAAACCTTAAACCCAACCTCTAAACCAAATCCTTCTTTGGGCAATGAGAGGGTGAGACCCCTTGTTCAAGGCTTAGATTCAGTCATCAAGGGAACAACTTATCTACTAACCCTAAAGCGAGTAGGAGAAAATTTCATCTTGCACCCTATATCCCTAGCTATCCACCCGGTCTTATCCCTGAAATAGGAGGCTTATTGGGCCAACGTCGTTAAGTTGTGCTCACCTATGCAGATCTAAGAATAATTTCGTGTAAACAGAAGTTCATAGTTAGTTGACGATTAAGATTAAGTTACACTAGATATCTATAAACGAAATAGTCAGTTTTATTATAGTAAACGGTGTTATAACCTAAAAGAGAATATTTCATGGTTCTAGTCTTATGTAAACTCTTTATATTAGGTGTAACAACCTAACTTTTCAGATTAAGTCGAAATCATTATTTTTAAACAAAAACACTTTGGTTGACACGAAATACAATAAAAATTATTTGAAACAATCATTATCAAATAGACTTCATTCAAGCCCTATTTTAAACAAAATAAAATTTCTAAAGTATCGTTTATAAATTACTCAAAAACAAACTGTTCTAAACATGAAACTCATTTTAAATCCTCAAAACTGGAAAACAGTAAAGACACTAAGCGGAAGCAATTTTGAAGAAAATTCCCCTATGGCGATCACATCTCCTTCTTGTCCCTCGTCGGTCTGCCTCTCGTATTATCCTTGTCTGAAAAGTTAAACATGAAAGGGTGACCATAAATATACACAGTAAGAGACCCACTACTGATCTCGCTACGGGTAAAAATTATTAAATTCCTATTGGGAGGTACCCTGCATCATAACAGTTTTGTGATCCCGTAGGATGCACATAATCAGTCTAATGCTCCTGAAGGATGCACCTATCAGTCTAGTGCTCCAAAGAATGCACAACAGGTGGTGATCCCGTGGGACACCTATGAGGCCCACTACCGTATAGATAAAGCTAAAAAAATTCTCTCAATCCATTCTAACATTTTAAACAGTCAATTCATAATACAGTTAAAGCTACCATCATCATATAATCATTTCAGTCCAACACAAATACAGTCAATTTACCCATACTAATACATAATCAGTCATTAGCATAACGATTCCTCAAACAGTTATACTCATACATAAGTGTCACCCGCCTCAGTTCAGTCAATTCAATCAACTATACAACATTTTTTTTTCAGTCAATCCATCAACATATTCAAATCTAAATAAAACAATTAAGTCCCTTTAACCATTTCAATCTACATTTAGCAGTCATATCCTTTTAGTCATTTAAGTCCACGCATAGGAAATCTACATATGGGTCCAGTAGTAGAAATCACTTACCTCAATGTTACCTAAGTTTTCTGGTCGAACTAAAATCCAACGAACCAACCTAAACACAATTAAATAGAAATCAATCACTTCCACAAACAATTTCATCCATTTAATCAATTCACCCAATGTGAATTTCATTAACTTACCTAAGTAGATGGAGAATTGAACTCCAAACCAAAGTTATTGGAAACTCAAGGAATTTAAGTGTTATCCTCAATTTGCACCTTCAAGAAGAATATCAACTAATTAATTAACCCAACCAATCATGGTTATTGAAAACATCCATCAAAATCCAAAACTTCACTCTTACCACAAACCACAAAAATTTGTAACAAGGCAGAGGCCGCAACTTAGATCTGAGCGTCAGATGGAGGTGAATGTCGGCTTGAATCTCACAGTTGGAAGAAGAGGATTTCACGGGCGACTTGGATCTGAAGGAGAAGACCGGCTCGGGTTGAATAAAACAAAACGAAGGGGCATCGTCAGATGGTGAACGAAGGACGACATTGGTACAAATGGCTCATGAACGGAGGAGAGAAAAAGTTTGGCTACATGTTAAAGAAGAAGAAGAGATGAAGAATGGAGGGGAAGGTGGCTGGGGAGAAAGGAAGAAACGAAGAAGAAGGAGAAGAAGAAGAAAGTCCTTTTTTTTAAAAATAATGATAATAAAATATATTATTATTATTAATATCTTTTCTTTTTATTTCTTTTTTTTTTGTCTTTTTCCTTTCTTTTCTTTTTTTTCCCTTCTTTTCCGTTTGTTTTTTCCTTCATTTCAGTTTGCTTTTTCCTTTCTTTTTTCTTAAAATAATAATAATATATTATTACTACTTTTCCATTTGCTTTTTCTTTTCCTCTTTCCAAAACAAATATTCTCTCCTCAATAAACAATCAATTCCCATTATCTTTTTTCCTGAAAAATATATATTATTCATGTTAATTATATTATTTCCAATAATATAATTTGCTCCACCCTTCCATAACTTCACACATATATATACATATATACTCAAAATCCTTAACTCTCACAAAAAATAGTTCACCAAGATCGTTCTCTCTTATCAAATCCATAACAATATAGAAAATTTTTCAAATTTCCATAATTTATTTAGAGATTTTTTCGTAAATATTTAATTAATTCTAATCTCCACAAAAACAAACAAATATCTCCACTTATCTAAAATAACACCACAATAAATCCAACTTAAATTAAATTCAATCAAGATAATTAAATTTAAAATTTTCTTAAATTTTGGGTGTTACATAGGATACCCCTAGTTCCATGTCTCTACATGAACGATTCAGGATCACATCGTTTGTACTAACTACACAACGAGTCGCATCCATAGTGTCCCTAGAATAAGACGCCTAACCTTATTCGTATACTATAGACCATTTAAACTAGATACTCGAACTTGATCCATGTTTATGTCTCTAGCTACATAAAGTTCAAGTTTACTCAAAATTAGCCTTGGGACCTTAGTTTATTGGCTTTAAGATTATAGTATCAATAATGACTTTATTGAATAGAATATGATTACAAACTACGAGTTTAGGACATAAATTTCAACAAAAGAAAAAAGGAAAAGATGTAGAAGTCAATTGTGCTTATCAAGATAATGATATATTCGATCCATTCAAAATGACTATTTTGAATGTGACAGATTTCTTTGAAACTTATGACGAGACAATCGACACAATTGGTGAAACAACAACTGTTTCTTTTAACTTTGAAAATATCTACAATAATGTTGTTATTTTGTTATCTTTCTTCATATTTTGCTTTTATTAATATTAAATCTTATATACATTCCAAGTATGTTTTACTTATTGTACTTATTTCCTTTAAATGAAGAAATATGAATCATTTTCATATGTTGGGTGATTCAGAAATGAATAAAGAAGATCTATGTCTGACAGACATTGCAACCACGCCACACATAATACTTAGAAGTAAAAAATATTTGTCCAAACTAATAATGTTAAAAGCAAAATTCAATACAATATCAGGTTATTTTGCAAACCTGATTGAAGGTCTTGGAAAAGCAAATATTATTTTGCCTAGAGGAAAAAAAATTCACAATTGATAATGAATTGTTCTCTAGTCAATCAAAGAGAAATCTATTGAGTTTTAAAAATGTACGTTGCAATGGTTATCATATTGAGACTGATAGAAAGAATGGAATATAATTTTTTTATATTTTATCTACGATTTCAAATGAAAAAAGTATATTAGAAAAATTGTTTGCTTTATCTTTTAGATTATATTATACTCATATATGAGTAATTGAAACATATGCAACAATAAACCTGATGTTTATGAATTTGCAATTTGGCGTAATCGATTGGGTCATCCAAGATCTATAATGATGAGAAGAATTATTGAAAATTCATATGGACATCCATTAAAGAACCATAAGATTATTCAATCTAATGAATTCTCATGTGATGCATGTGAAGGGATGAGAGCTCTTGCAACGAAAAATTTTACATAGACCATTACTCAATTTAAGGTGGGAAATAAAAAAAAACCTAGGACATTATTAAATTACCGAAACTAATTTCTATACCTAAACTAAGCTAAGCATGCTTTAAAAAAAATACAGAGAATTAGGAAGAAGAGGCAATTACTCTCGTTGACGGCTTTGTATCTACCAAACGCCAAATTTGGGACAACACCACTTGGAGACCTTCTTTTCTCTAAGAATGGATTTTGGTTTGTGAGAACCAAAATTGGAGAAAAGGATTTATTTTTTTCTTTTTGAGAGAATTTTGGTTATGAGAGAAAAAACGCAAAGTATCGGTGAAGCCTTAACAATATTTCACTCTACCGTTTTTTTATTACTCCCTCTTCTTTAAAGAGTTGAAGAGAATCTGGGAACGAGTGAAAACCACTCACATTTCCTATTAATTTAATAAACTAAATTAATAATATTACTAAATTATATTTAATTAATATTACATTTAAATCATATTTAAATGAATATCTCTCACATAACTTATAGTTTTAATTTA
>JBBPDI010078859.1:710-14444 GCA_037974545.1 Cucumis variabilis | reverse complement strand
AGTGACTTATTGCATGCAAGACACCTATCCCACTTAGAATGCCAAGTGGTGAGATAGGGAAGCACTTGCATGTAGTTAGCTTATAAACAAGTTTTATGCAAAAGTGAAATGACTTTTGGATTTGAAATTGAAAAATTAATTTTGTAATTGAGAATTACAAAGTTAAAAACCAATAACTCATTTTTCCCTTTTAAAAAAAAAAAAGAACTCTCCTTCATCATCCAAAAGGTTAGGTTCTTCCTAATTTTGATCTCTCTTTAGTTATCTCCACCAGTTTTGAGTCCCACAACTCAATTCCAAGTCCGGAGAATAGCGGGTCAACGCTAGTGGTAGTCTGGTCTTCGATTTCGTGAGGACACTACAAAAGGAAAAGGGCATCAATGGTGAGTTTTTTCTTTTAACTTTAATCTTTGTTGTTTATAAGTTTTATGCATGTTAATCACTAAACTTGTTAGTTACAATTAGAGTAAAATTCGATCTTTATTCTGTTGCGCATGTTTATCGTTTCCTTCATTCCTGTACCACACGCATCAACAGTTACTTTGAATGGTGAAGTAAAGTTCGAAAGTTGTAGTATAGGGCTAGAAGTTAGCTTCCTCTTAATGTTGCAAAACCTTCTTGAAGTTTTCCCTTCTTAAACAGTCAGTGAGTGGTGCTGCAAGGGAGCTGAAATAGTTTCAATCTTCTTTGGTTCCATACTTATACTTCCTTCTTTGATCAAGAATCCAAGAAAGGCAATTTCCTTTCTAAAAAACGTGCACTTCTTAGGATTGATATATAACTCTATTTATGTTAGGACTCGAAAAAATTTTCATAGATGTAGGAAATGTTCGTCCGATTAGTGTTGTACACAAGTATATCATTGAAGTAGGCCACTGTAAATCTGTTGAGGAAGAGATGTAATACTTGGTTCATAAGTCTCATGAATGTCCTAAGGGCATTGGACAACCCAAATGGTATCACCAACCATTCGAATAAGCCTTCATTAGTTTTAAAAGTTATCTTCCATTCATCTCCCGGTCTGATTCGTATTTGATGATAACCACTCTTTAGATCAATCTTTGAAAAAATAGAGGTCTTGTCGAGCTGGTCTAAGAGACCTCTTATGCGTGGAATAGAGAAGTGGTATTTCACATTGATGCAGTTAATATAGCTTTGCTATCCACACACATTCTCCACGTTCTATCCTTCTTTGGGGTGAGTAGTGCAGGTACAACACAGGACTCAAGTTGGACTTGATGTGTCCATTTTTAAGTAAATCTTCAATGTGATCATGGAGGATTCAACATTCTTGGGGACTCATTCTATAATGCGATAAATTTGGTAGGGATGCTCCCAGAATAAGGTCTATTTGGTGTTGTATGCTGCGGAGAGGTGGGAGTCCTTCAGGTTCTTTCTTCAGGTGTGGGAACTCATCAAATAACTGATGCAATTTAGGTTCTACAGCCTCAATTTGTTCTTCCTTGGACTTATGAACAATAATCATTCTTAGGAGATCTTGTTCCCTTTCTTTAAGCAATTTTCTACCACTAACTGTGATGAATAATTGCCATTAGACTTATAGTGTCTTGTTCGTTAACACTTTTTTTTGTTAAAGGGAGTAAGACTACCCTTTTCCCCATCCAACAAAACTCATAAGTATTTTTTCTCCCTTTATGTAAGGTTTGAGTGTCATGCTGCCATGGTCTTCCTAAGAGGAGATGACATATCAATTACATCACAAACAATATGATCTTTATACATGTTCCCAATGGAGAGAGGGACTGCAAAAATTTCATTGATCATGGTTTCTCTTCATTTCTTTACCCATCCTATCTTGTAGGGATCCGAGTAAGGTTCAACCTTTAATTTTAATGTCGCCACTACCATTTTTGCCATAAAATTTTCACTACTTTCGCTGTCAATGATCACATCACATACCTTTCCGTTCATCGTGCACCTTGTCTTGAACAAACTGTGGCATTGTGGACTTGTTTTCTCCTTTGGGGCAATGAGTACCCTTTGTATGACACAAGAGATTCTGTCTCTATCATCAGCTCCAATTAATTCAGCTTCTTCTTCCACCTCTTTGCGATCTTCACTCACTAAATCGCCTTCTTCATCAGCTAAAGTTATTGTCTTTCGTTGAGGGCAAAGACAAGTGACCAAGTTGGCTGCATTGAAAACATTTGCCCAGTGATGGTCGAGTACAATTATTCTGAGTTTTACCTCTGTTTACTACCTCCTTCCTTTTATCATCGATCAAGACTTGTGTTTCAACCTCTTTTCCTTTTTCCTTGCATTAAAGTTGACAACTGATTAGTTGTCTTATTGCAGTAGTTTGGCCTCTTAGTTGAGGTCGTCTCCCATGGTGTCTTCTGACTCAAGTTCTTGGTTCGAATCGCATTCATTTTCTCCATCGTCTCTACAAAGAAACTGCTTCAGATAAGAGTCAAAATGATTGCAGCTTTCCTTTTCTTCAATGTCAAATTGAAGGCCTCCTATAAATCTTGCAATTTGATGCTGCTCGTTCTCACTCAAATTTGTTCTTGCACTCAATCGATGGAACTCTTCTATATAGTCGACTACTGATCAGGTGCTTTGACGAAAATTCTGATATTGACTGTATAAAGTTTGCTCATAGCTTGGTGGTAGGAATCGTGCTTTTAATAACTTCTTCATCTTCTCCCAAGATCGGATAGACTACTCCCACTCTTTTGTCTATTAATCTCCAATTGGTCCCACCATGTCGATGCACCAGCTCGAAGGTTCAAGGCTACAAGATGGACTTTCTTTCTTAAGTATCCATATATTTGAAGAAATTCTCGATATTCTTCACCCAAACTAAAAAGGACTCTATATCACGCTTGGCATTATATGTTGGAAGATTGATCTTCATCTTGTAGTCGTGGTAAACCTCTTTTCTAGTGTCATATCTTTTGTTGTTTCGCCTCATTCGTGCTTCTTCATTATAATTCCAAATGTTATCTTACTCGTTACCACTTGATGAATCATCTTCTGGAGTTTCTTGATCTTCATGAGTGTCCTCTTCGAAATATCGTGGCAGAAACTCGTCAAGTCTTCTTCTATGATTGTCTCTCTGATTATTAAAATTCATGTATTGTCCTCTTACTCGTTGTCCTCATGTGTCATCGAAATTATGGCTGTTGAGTATGTTAGCTTCTATTTGGGGCGACGCTGACAGGTCTGCTACTCTCCAGTTCAGTGCTTCGAGGTTACCCATTATCCTATCAAACTTGTCGTGAAGATCTTCCAAATAATTTTTAACAGCCAGCAAGTGAATCATCGATGTCCTTGGTGAGAGGGCAGTGGTTTCTGCCACTTTTTCTTGCTCATGGTCGTCCCCCGCAGCTAGGTTTCTTGCTCTCCGACCAGCCATCTGTCCTAAAAGATTGGGGCTGCTCTGATACAACTTTAATGTAATTTAAAGCTGGATATATTTCCTAGAATGAATTCTCTACCTTCAAAGGTTAAGAGATAGGTATTTATTAAGGATCTTTAGATTAGTTACAAGGTAGTTATGGGGGAGGTTTGTTACAAAGTAGTTAGGTAGTTATGATAACTAATCATAATAGTTGATTAGTTTTAACTACTAATTGTTTATTTAGTTATCTTATTACATCAGAACTTCTAAGCATAAAATCTCTACTAGTATATGAGTCATTCCTTAATGACAAAATGATTAAAATGATGTTTGGGATAATCAATGGAATAGTGAAGAGTAAAAAGTTATAAAGACTTAAGAATTATGATCAACTCTTGGGACCAACCAAACGAATGGAGTTCATAGGTCCATACTTTCCTACTCTTACTTCTAAAATCTTTGGATCAAACACACCCTAAGAGACCTTTTATTGGAAAAGATCACTAAGCCAAAGAACCCTTTAAAACTTATACATTCAGACCTTTGTGACTATATAAATGTTAAGGCAAGAGAAGGATTTCAATATTTCATCACTTTTATTGATGATTATTCAAAATATAGGTACGTTTACTTAATGCAACACAAGTCTAAAGCCTTTGAGGTTCAAAAAGTACAAGGCTAGAGTTGAAAATGCATTAAGTAAAACTATCAAAACATTTCGATATGATCATTGTGGTGGAGAGTATGGGGATTTGAAATTTCAATACTATTTGATAGAACATGGAATTGTATTCCAACTATCAACACCTAGGTATACCTTAGCTTAGTGGTGTATCAGACAGGAGAAATGAACCTTGTTAGCATGGTTCAATCCATTATGAGTTATGACCATTTACCTTATTCGTTCTGGGATTATGCAGAACATACTACAGTCTATATTTTGAATTGTGTTCCATCTAAAAGGGTTTATGAAACACCAATAGTCTTAAGGGATGGTCTTAAAGGTAGTTTGTGTCATTTTTAGATTTGGGATTTTCCAACACACGTACTTGAGACTAATACATGAAGGAGGTACATTACATGTATGATGTACCTATAGAACCTCCACCAATTTATAAGGGGCATATTCAAGTGGAAGAAGTTGAGCTCGACGAGTTAACCATAATATGGAAGAAGTGTCTCCCATGACACAGACACAGAGCCAGACTAGTTATGGTAGTCCGATGATGATGATGCCAGCATTTGGCCTAGGATATTATGATTTAGAGATCGGTATAAGATATTATGATTCAAAGGTTGGTGGACCGACGACTCCATACATGAATGTCGATCCATCAACTTCAAACATGCATGGACACGAATGTGGTCGTGGAGAATATAACAAATATATGTATTATGGAGTACCTACACAGGTATCAAAGCCAACAGAGTATACCAACAAACAACTAGAAAATTAAGAGGGGTCAGAGCAACATACAGTTCAATATCGACGATGTCTAGGTTGTGGAACACATTTATTTTCTTTTAATTTTTAAATGAATGTAAGACATTAATATAAATATTTTAGTTTACATTTACTTTTGTTTCAATTAAAAATTATTATTAAAAAACACAGTTAAACACAACAATGTTTTTTTTATTATTATTAAAAAATAGAGTTATAAATTTTCATAAAGTTAGTGATGGATGGATAGGAGATAATATATATATATATATATATATATAATAAAAGAATATTTTAATATAGGTTGAGTTAGGAAAAGTAATATAGGTTGAGTTAGGAAAAGGTCAGATTTTGAATAGATGACTATCATAAAAAAAATTAAATAAATAGATCGGGTATTGAACTAGGATCTACAACCATCCTATCCTCTAACTATCATCCTATTATAAATAACAATATAATAGTATAGATGCTCATGCCACCTCCTTCACCCATGTGAAGTATTCATAAACCCTTAGGGGCATTTGACCCTTAGACTATAAAGGAGTTGAGTGAGTTATTTTAGGCCACTCTATGTTTGCCCCAGGGTTATCATAATCCTAGTATTAGGATTAGGAATATTCTACTTTTCCCTTATTTTTCATCTGTCACTATTCCTCACTCCCCCCTTTCACTATTTCTAACTTCCCTAAACATAGATTATAATAACTCAGATTATAATAATTTGCATCTCAAACACAGACTATAATAACCCATAGACTATTATAACTCAGAGGTTATAATAACCCCATATTATAATAACTCACTCCACACCCCAAACGCTCCCTTATTTCCATTTTTCTATAAATAAGGCTTTGGAGGATTTGTAAGAACACGCTCAATTGGAACTATGATATCTATGAAATCCACCAAAGCACAATACTAACGATATTAAAAAAAATATCTCTATCGGGAAATTTCATTTGGCCATACGTTGCTTCTTCTTCTTTTTTTTCTTTCTTTTTTTTTTAATTGAAATATGTATTTAAAATAATTAACTAAAAGTATTTTATTAAGGTAAGAAAATAGGAGGAATCACATTCTAAACCTATTTTTTAAAAGTTAGAAGGACTAGAAAAGAAAAGAAAAGAAAATGAAAAAGAAAAAGAGGGGTTGTTGGATGGTTATAAAAGGAAATGAAGATTAGGTAAATGGATAAATGGGATCCTAATTTTCATCATCAATAAAAAAAAAATATATTGTTTAAGTTTCTATCACATATTAGAATAAAGAACTCCTAACCTAATGGAATCCCCTCTGTTATGAATCTCTTGAGGTGGTAACATTTTCTCTTCTATTTCTTTCACTTTTTCGATCATTCTTGTACATTGTTTGTCTTTATAAATCATTTTCTTCGTCTACCTTCCTCCACCCTCATTGCTCTACCTTTTTCGTTTATCTCTCCATTGAACGATGATGGTGATTCCAAGATGCACCCCGAAAAAAATAGAAAACAAATTCTTTTCTTATGAATGACGAGTTAAATGACTTGAACTCTTTGCTATGGTTGAATGGCTTCCGGTTCTTCGTCTTCCTTCCTCCCCATTCCTCCACCCGCATTGCTCTACCTTTTCTGTTTATCTCTCCATTGTACGACGATGGTGATTCCAAGACGGACTTCGACAAAAATAAGAAACAAATTCTTTTCTTGTGAGTTTGATTTGAATAGCAAAGGAAGGGTGATTTGCCTAATTGAAGCTCATATGAACAAATCTTAAACACTTTTAGGAGAGAAAAATTTATTTGTTTGGATGGTTGATTCTCTGAAGGAAGTTTTGCAAACCCCAAAGTCCCATAAATTCTTCTAAAAGACATTCTGCTATGGAGGGTTCATCTGGATTCAAAAACGGCAAATAAGAGATGAAGTTTTCTTGAGATCTCAAAGATGTTAAAGTCGGGGAAAAAAGGAAACATTGTTGTTCCAGCTGGTATTTATTTAAAAGGTTGAGAACGATTCAGGCATTTGTTGCTGAAATTTTTTAATGCTGAAGACGAACCTAGGGCCCCTCATTCTGAGAAGAAAAAAATCCAAAAACCTCCATTTGGAATCAGATCGAAAAGCCACATTCAATCTCCTCACCCTCTGCGAAGTTCTCAATCTGGAAAATCTCCAAGCATGAAGCCTAATCATTCTGATGAAGAAAGCAGAAGCAAAGGAGAAAAAAGAGTTAGAAAGATTTGTTGGGAGGACACGCTTGTTGTTACTAAACCTGACTTCCATGATGATTGGCAAAGGATTTTGGAAGTCCTTCAAGCTTAAATACAAAGTACCTTTATTATCAATCCATTTCATATAGACAAAACCTTGCTTAAATGTCCTAATCAGATGATATCAAGACTTCTCATGATGAAGAAGTGGGCTACCTATGGTCCTTTAACTTTGAAAATGGAATGATGGCATCCAAAAGAACATGGGAAAATGTCGCCTGTTCCCTCTTATAGAGGTTGGATTAAACTAAGGAACTTCCCTCTACATTTAAGGAATGAGGAGGTGTTTCAGAGGGTCAATGATAAGTTTTGAGGCTTCATTGATTTTGTGGAAGAGAATTCGAGACTCATTAACTGCTTGGAAGTGACTCTCAAAGTTAGAGGAAATTATTGCAGCTTTATTCCTGCTAAATTTGATTTGATAGATGGTTCTAATTCTTTTCTTGTGTAGGTGACTTCCTTCCAAGATCCCAATCTTCTTATTGATAAAGTTTTCAGAATCCATGGATACTTCTCAACGAAACAAGCTGAGAAATTCTTCCAAGGCCCGAACGGCCAGAATATGAACTTGATTGATATTTGGCGCGTAGAGAGTTTGAATTCAAGGATGTCAGTTTACGTTACTCAGAATTATGGTTCAATGAGTACGATGGTAGAAGAAGCTGAGATTTATTGTCCTTTTTTGCAAACTGAATTAAAAGAACTTAATTTAAACTTGTCGTCCAATCAAACTCTAATGAGCTTGACTATTGAAGTGGGCTTTTCTAATTTAAAAGGGAAAGGTGTTGTTGTGGATGAAGTTAGTGCTCAAAAGCCCACCCACATTAAAACTCAACCTGGGATAATTATTAGAGATATTTTCCAAGCCCCCCGTGCAAACTACTCCCCATTCCAAAAAATACCCAAGCCCACAAAAATTAAGTTTGCGAAAAAATATGAGATTCAACCCATCTTAAAAAAAGTGTGATTTGTTCCACAAAATAAAATGTAGGCTCTCAACTTCAACGTTTTTCTCAGTTCGCATCCATGATGAAATTAACCCAATTTCGGATGTTTCTATTTCCAGTCCTGGTCGGTAGCCTCATCTCTGAAAATAAATTTTCCCCACTTTAAGTTGAAGGTTAGCGGCACATCTCTGATTTCTCTCATGACATCCATAGACTCTTCCACAATGTAAGTTCCACGGAAAGAATTAGGAAAGAGGGGCCTCGATGAATAGCTTTAGAGGAAAACATCGATCTTCCATTGCCCATTGAAGAGACAACTAAAATTGAAAGTGTAACAAAATTAGAACCAACAACCTCTATGTAAAATCCTCAAACAGCAACAAGAAGCTCATTAGAGAAATTAAAGCTTTGCTAGGTAGTTGGGAAAGGGAAACTCAATCTTCCCAGGGCTTCGATGGTGAACTCAAGCTATAGCATTAAAAGAACTCAAGCTATAGCATTGGCTCCTTTCTTCCTAGGCCATAGCATTGGTCCTTTTTGGACAGTTTTGGGACACAAATTAAAACTGACTCTCGAGCAAATTTTTTTGGCTTTTCTAGGCCAAAAACATTAAAAGAACTCAAAATAGGACCACCTATTAGTTAGATGAGAATTTTTGAGACCGTTGACATCATTTTAATTGGTGATAATTTTTCAAGGCTATAGAATTGACCCCTTTTTGGACTGTTTTGGGACGAAAATTAAAACGGACTCTCGGGCATATTTTTTTTGCCTTTTCTAGGCCAAAAACATTAAATCCACTCAAAAATAAGACCACACTATAGTTAGAGGTGAATTTTTGAGACCGTATACATCATTCTAAATTCGCTCATTTCTTCTTAGGCTATACCATGGGCCCTTTTTGGACCGTTTTGGGACCAAAATTAAAACTGACTCTTGGGCATATTTTTTTTTGGTTTTTCTTGGCCAAAACCATTAAAAGCGCTCAAAATAAGATCACCCAGTAATTAGATGAGAATTTTCAAGATGGTTGACATCGTTCTAAATTGGCCCTTTTTTTCCTAGGCTATAGCATTGGCCCTTTTTGGACCGTTTTGGGTCGAAAATTAAAACTGACTCTCGGGCATATTCTTTTTGCCTTTTCTAGGCCAAAAAAATTAACTTCCCTCAAAATAAGACCAACCAGTAGTTAGATGTGAATTTTCAAGACCGTATACATCGTTCTAAATTTGCTCCATTCTTCCTAGGCTATAGCATGGACCCTTTTTGGACCGTTTTGGGACCAAAATTAAAATTGACTCTCGGGCATATTTTTTTTGGCTTTTCTTGGCTAAAATCATTAAAAGCACTCAAAATAAGACCACCCAGTACTTAGATGAGAATTTTCGAGGCGGTTGACATCGTTCTAAATTGGCCCTTTTTTTTCTAGGCTATAGCATTGGGCCTTTTTGAACAGTTTTGGAACGAAAATTAAAACTCACTCTCGAGCATATTTTTTCCCTTTTCTATCCCCAAAACATTAACTTCCCTCAAAATAAGACCAACCAGTAGTTAGATGTGAATTTTTGAGACCGTATACATCGTTCTAAATTTGCTCCATTCTTTCTAGGCTATAGCATGCACCCTTTTTGGACCGTTTTGGGACCAATATTAAAATTGACTCTCGGGCATATTTTTTTTGGCTTTTCTTGGCTAAAACCATTGAAAGCACTTAAAATAAAACCACCCAGTACTTAGATGAGAATTTTCGAGGTGGTTAACATCGTTCTAAATTGGCCCTTTTTTTCCTAGGCTATAGCATTGGACCTTTTTGAACCGTTTTGGGATGAAAATTAAAACTCACTCTCGAGCATATTTTTTTTTGTCTTTTCTATGACAAAAACATTAACTCCACTAAAAATAAGACCACCCAGTTCTTAGATGTGAATTTTTGAGACCGTATACATCGCTCTAAATTGGCTCCTTTCTTTTTAGGCTATAGCATCGACCCTTTTTGGATAGTTTTGGGACCAAAATTGAAACTAACTCTCGGGCATATTTTTTTTGGCTTTTCTTGGCCAAAACCATTAAAAGAACTCAAAATAAAACCACCCAGTACATAGATGAGAATATTCGAGACGGTTCACATCGTTCTAAATTGGCCCTTTTTCTTCCTAGGCTATAGAATTAACCCTTTTTGGACCGTTTTGGGACGAAAATTAAAACTGACTCTCGGGTCTTATTTTTTTTGGCTTTTCTTGGCCAAAAACATTAAAAGCACTCAAAACGAGACCACCGAGTAGTTAGATGTGAATTTTCGAGACCATATACATCGTTCTAAATTGGCTCCTTTCTTCATAGGCTAGCATTGGCCCTTTTTGGACCGTTTTGGGATGAAAATTGAAACTGACTCTCGGGCATATTTTTTTTGCCTTTTATAGGCCAAAAATATTAACTCCACTCAAAATAAAACCACCCAGAACTTAGATGAGAATATTCGAGACGGTTCACATCGTTCTAAATTGGCCCTTTTTTTTCCTAGGCTATAGCATTGGCCTATTTTGGACCATTTTGGGACGAAAATTAAAACTGACTCTCGGGTCTTATTTTTTTGGCTTTTCTTGGCCAAAAACATTAAAAGCACTCAAAACGAGACCATAGAGTAGTTAGATGTAAATTTTCGAGACCATATACATCGTTCTAAATTGGCTCCTTTCTTCATAGGCTACCATTTGCCCTTTTTGGACCGTTTTGGGACGAAAATTGAAACTGACTCTCGGGTATATTTTTTTTGCCTTTTCTAGGCCAAAAATATTAACTCCACTCAAAATAAGACCACACTGTAGTTAGAGGTGAATTTTCGAGACCGTATACATCGTTCTAAATTCGCTCCTTTCTTCTTCGGCTATAGCATGGGCTCTTTTTGGACCGTTTTGGGACCAAAATTAAAACTGACTCTTGGGCATATTTATTTTGGTTTTTCTTGGCCAAAACCATTAAAAGCGCTCAAAATAAGATCACCCAGTACTAGGATGAGAATTTTCAAGACGATTGACATCGTTCTAATTTGGCCATTTTTTTCCTAGGCTATAGCATTGGCCCTTTTTGGACCATTTTTGGTCGAAAATTAAAACTGACTCTCAGACATATTTTTTTTGCCTTTTCTAGACCAAAAATATTAACTTCCCTCAAAATAAGACCAACCAGTAGTTAGATGTGAATTTTCTAGACCGTATACATCGTTCTAAATTTGCTCCTTTCTTCCTAAGCTATAGCATGGACCCTTTTTGGACCGTTTTGGGACAAAAATAAAAACTGACTCTCGGGCATATTGTTTTTAGCTTTTCTTGGCTAAAACCATTAAAAGCACTCAAAATAAGACCACCCAGTACTTAGATGAGAATTTTCGAGGCGGTTGACATCGTTCTAAATTGACCCTTTTTTTCCTAGGCTATAACATTGGACCTTTTTGGACCGTTTTGGGACGAAAATTAAAACTCAATCTCGGTCATATTTTTTTTGCCTTTTCTATGCCAAAAAATTAACTCTACTAAAAATAAGACCACCAAGTTCTTAGATGTGAATTTTCGAGACCGTATACATCGCTCTAAATTGGCTCATTTCTTCCTAGGCTATAGCATCGATCCTTTTTGGAAAGTTTTGGGACCAAAATGGAAACTAACTCTCGGGCATATTTTTTTTGGCTTTTCTGGGCAAAGACCATTAAAAGTACTCAAAATAAGACCTCCCAGTACTTAGATGAGAATATTCGAGACGGTTGACATCGTTCTAAATTGGCCCTTTTTATTCATAGGCTATAGCATTGGCCCTTTTTGGACCGTTTTGGGACACAAATTAAAACTGACTCTCGGGCCTATTTTGTTTGGCATTTCTTGGCCAAAAACATTAAAAGTACTCAAAATGAAACCACCGAGTAGTTAGATGTGAATTTTTGAGACCATATACATCGTTCTAAATTGGCTCCTTTCTTCATAGGCTAGCATTGGCCATTTTTGGACCGTTTTGGGACGAAAATTAAAACTGACTCTCGGGCATATTTTTTTTTGCCTCTTCTAGGCCAAAAACATTAACTCCACTCAAAATAAGACTACATTGTAGTTAGAGATGAATTTTCGAGACCGTATACATCGTTCTAAATTGGCTTCTTTCTTCTTAGGCTATAGCATTGACCCTTTTTGGACCGTTTTGGGACCAAAAATAAAACTGACTCTCGGGCATATTTTTTTTTGGTTTTTCTTGTCCAAATCCATTAAAAGCGCTCAAAATAAGATCACCCAGTACTTAGATGAGAATTTTCAAGACGATTGACATCGTTATAAATTGGCCCTTTTTTTCCTAGGCTATAGCATTGACACTTTTTAGACCGTTTTGGGTCAAAAATTAAAACTGACTCTCGGGCATATTTTTTTTGCCTTTTCTAGACCAAAAAAATTAACTTCCCTCAATAAGACCAACCAGTAGTTAGATGTGAATTTTCGAGACCGGATACATCGCTCTAAATTGGCTCCTTTCTTCCTAGGCTATAGCAACGACCCTTTTTGGACAGTTTTGGGACCAAAATTGAAACTGACTCTCAGGCATATTTTTTTTGGCTTTTCTTGGCCAAAACCATTAAAAGCACTCAAAATAAGACCTCCTAGTATTTAGATGAGAATATTCGAGACGGTTGATATCGTTCTAAATTGGCCCTTTTTTTCATAGGCTATAGCGTTAGCCCTTTTTGGACCGTTTTGGGACGAAAATTAAAACTGTCTCTCGGGCTTTTTTTTTTAGGCTTTTCTTTGCATAAAACATTAAAAGCACTCAAAACGAGACCATCGAGTAGTTAGATGTGAATTTTCGAGACCATATACATCGTTCTAAATTGGCACCTTTCTTCATAAGCTAGCATTGGCCCTTTTTGGACCGTTTTGGGACGAAAATTAAAACAAACTCTCGGGCATATATTTTTTGCCTTTTCTAGGCCAAAAACATTAACTCCACTAAAAATAGGACCACACTGTAGTTAGAGGTGAATTTTCGAGACCGTATACATCGTTCTAAATTATCTCCTTTCTTCTTAGGCTATAGCATGGGCCCTTTTTGGACCGTTTTGGGACCAAAATTAAAACTGACTCTCGGGCATATTTGTTTGGTTTTTCTTGCCCAAAACAATTAAAAGCGCTCAAAATAAGATCACCCAGTACTTAGATGAGAATCTTCAAGACGATTGACATCGTTCTAAATTGGCCCTTTTTTTGCCTAGGCTATAGCATTGGCCATTTTTGGACCATTTTGGGTCGAAAATTAAAACTTACTCTCGGGCATATTTTTTTGCTTTTTCGAGACCATATACATTGTTTTAAATTGGCTCCTTTCTTCATAGGCTACCATTGGCCCTTTTTGGACAGTTTTGGGACTAAAATTTAAACTGACTCTCGGGCATATTTTTTTTGGCTTTTCTTGGCCAAAACCATTAAAAGCACTCAAAATAAGACCACCCAGTACATAGATGAGAATATTCAAGACGGTTGATATCGTTCTAAATTGGTCCTTTTTTTTCTAGGCTATAGCATTGGCCCTTTTTGGATCGTTTTGGGACTAAAATTAAAACTAACTCTCGGGCCTATTTTTTTTTGGCTTTTCTTGCCCAAAAACATTAGCAGCACTCAGAATGAGACCACCGAGTAGTTAGATGTGAATTTTCGAGACCATATACATCGTTCTAAATTGGCTCCTTTCTTCATAGGCTA
>JBBPDI010078852.1:0-14452 GCA_037974545.1 Cucumis variabilis | reverse complement strand
GAAATAGTTGATGCAATGTTCACAAATACAAAACAAGAAAACAAACTAATACTTTATAGCCTACCTTTTGCAAATGACAAATTGTAGAGACTCGTACTGATAACGTGTTATAAAACAAGAACAAATAAGCTAAAAAAGGAGAATGAAACAACCAAAGAGAAGAAATAGGAAATGGAGGAAGTAGAGAACAATTGAACCCAATTGTGGTGTGTCTTACAAAGGTACCACATATCTTTATTTATAAGACATCTCATGCTATATGTTACATTATAAAATTCAATAGGATGAATGTTGCAACATGGAATAAATGGAGAGTTATAGAAAGATTGGTAATATATTGTAGGTTATGGATATCTACGTAATTATATTTACAACATTGTTGGATTTAAAAGTAAAGTTTGATTTAATTAATTTGGTGTGTGAGTTAATTAAATGGAATTAAATTTAAATGTAGCAAATTTTCTTTGATATCTTTTTTTTAAATAAAAAATAGGAGGTTGCCTCATTTGGTTTTGGTTGCAAAACAAAATAATGAAAAAGCAAAGTGCAACCCAACACTCACTATTTTAGAGTCTTACACAAGTTTTTTTTTTCTTTTTTTTGTTTAGCATACTTTTATTGGAATTTTCTTTTAAAAACAATTATAAATGAAAGAATTTAGAGTTTAGGGTTTAAGATTTGGAGAAGAAGAAAGAAATAAAAACAGAGGAATGAGAGTAATTAGTGCAACTAAATTTCTTGATTTTTAAAAGGAGGGTCAAGAGATTATATTTAGGGTAGTCGGTAGATTTTTATTTAAAGAAGAAGAAGGAGCAAATCAAGTTTGGGTCGAGGGTTGGAGTGGGCAACCCATTCAAGACTCAAATACAGCCATCCAAATGGTCCAAAAGAATAAATTGGTTGAGTTCTTGTAACTATTATCATTTTGTTTCAAGGTTGTTTCCTATATAATAGGCAAACCATCAATCCAAATTATCTATCAGTGATTGCTTTTAGTTCTTCTTGAGTTTCCTTTGATGGTATGAGAGCCACTTCTTAACAACGATAGCCTCTTCAAGCTCCATGGAAATCAACAAAAGCTCTCTTCCTACAAGCAACAACAATGGTCTAATAGTGAACTCTCGACACACCATCTATCAGACATCAGTCATCAAATTGACCGACAAGAGTTACCTTGCATGGAAACAGCAGATGCTCAACACGGTATATGGGCATTCTTTAGAAAATCATATACTGAGCGAAAACCAACCAGAGAAGAAGCACTGTCGAAAGAAATATGGAAGCAACGAAAGGAAGTTCGAAAAGAAATGTTGAGAGATCGAAACTAATTGACAATTCTAATTACTTTTCTTGGATGAGGCAAGATCGTTTGGAAGGGAAATCTGAGTAATGCTTGAACAAACATACTCTACTTCAAACACTTCAAAGATAATGCAACTGAAACGACAACTACAAATATCAAGAAAGGAGGTCAGTCCATCAAAGAAGATGTGCCCAAAGTACATAATATTGTTATTGCCCTAAATGAGGTTGGATGCTTTATCCTTTACAAGAACACATAGTATACATTCTGTCAGGCTTAGGTGTTAAATATGACTCAATAGTATCGACCATTTCTGGCAAGACAAAAACATAGTCTTTGCAAGAAATTATTTCATTGCTGGTGAGCCATGAAAGTAGATTAGTTAGAAATTCAGTAGTAAACTCCAATGGAACACAACCTTTAACAAATCTTGTTTCAGGACATAAAGAAAGGAAACAAAATTCTCTAAATACTGATCAATGAAACCGAGGTCAGTCTCAATGGAATAATCAATGGCAAAATAACAATAATAAAATAGGAGGAAGTGGTAATGGTAATGGAAACCGTGGTAGAGGAAGAAGATTTTGTAATAATTCCAAACCACAATGTCAAATCTGCAATAGATTTGGCCACACAATGATGAGATATTACTCAAGCATATACAAATCAACTGCGTTAAAGACAACTACTGCACCTTTCCATATGAAATCCCCTATACAAACTTGTGGCATAGTCGTTTAGGTCATCTATCTCTCCCTGTTGTAAATAAAATACTACATTATTGTTATATTTCATTTTTCACTACTAATAAAACATCTCATACAATTTACCATTCTTGTGCTGTTGGTAAAATCCACAAACTAACATTTTCTGATTCTCCATATATTCAAGCCTCTGAATTAATACCCTTAGAATTAATTGAATTCGACTTATGGGTTCCCTCTCATCAAGTTTCCAAAAATGGCTTTCGATATTATATAACCTTTGTTGATATGTTCTCTAGATATATTTGGACATATTTCCTTCAAACCAAATCCGAAGCTCTTCAAACGTTTATAACCTTTAAATCCCAAGTAGAAAATCAATTTAGCCCAAAGATAACAACCTTACAAACAGACGGGAGAGAGGAATTCATGTCATTCACCCATTTTCTTGAAACAAATGGCATTCTTCACCGTTTTACTTGTCGACACGCATCCGAATAAAATGGAATAGTTGAAAGAAAACATAGTCATATCGTAGATATAGATCTTACACTCTTATCTCGCTCCTCACCATTAAAATTTTGGGATGCAAATGTCCATGGAGTTACTTTTTCAAACAAAACCAGTTGTTCTATCCTAAAAGTCTTTGGATGCTTGTGTTTCCCATATCTAAGACCATATAATCACCATAGATTACAACTTAGATCCACTCCATGTACATTCATGGGTTATAGTTGAAAACATAAAGGCTACATATGTTTAAACAAATCAGGGAAAGTTTTTGTGTCTAGTCATGTCATATTTGATGAACATGTTTTCCTATTTGCCTCCATACCACCCACTATCCCAAAAGGAACCACTAATAACTCTTCCACCCTACTATATGTCCCAAAAGTTCCAAATCCAACAAAAATCACTCAAACAGCCTATGACACAAACTCAAGATAACAACCCCTTTTCATTACAAAATATGAGTCTTAATCTCATAGCCCCATCAAACGATCAGATCCATGAACAAAATCCACTCATTACACCAACGGCCATTTAAACTTCAGATTCAACCCCAACCCAAACTAATGTCTCTGTTCCATTACCACAAACTTGTCCTGCCACCAACATTTATAATATGATTACTAGATCAAAGAATGACATACTAAAGACAAGAGTGTTCCTAACAAAATTCACTGATAAAGAGACGACTTCAGCTAAAGAAGCCTTAAACTATCCTTATTGGATAACGATTATAAGGCCCCAATTGCAACTCATCAGCGCGATGAAAGCCTTGTGATAAGAATAATGCACAAAGAGACTTCTGTTATGAAAGTTTACGAATGAGTTATGTGATAAGGATCCTTACACAGAGAGGGTGCGCGACGATCAATGGACAAGTTAACCTACTTCATCTAGAAACAGTGATGTGATAAAGATATCAGTAGTTTGGCGATTGGTGGGACCTGACCACCCAATTTAAGTTCAGGATCGCCCAATCTGAGTTCAGGATAAGGGTTGACAGAGGCACACGACATTTCGGGATTGAGCCATTTTTCGCTGCTGGTTAGAGAAATCATTTCGATATGGAAAAACTTGCTGGAAAGGTCATAAACAAAGAGAGTTCAAGCCATTTGAGGTTGCTTTTTACCTTGATTATATGAGAAAGAACTGAAAAATGTTAAGGATTTGAGAAGAGGAACGAGCTCATTCCATCAAGATTTTTTGAAATGAGTAGGAAAACCTTGGCCTGAGGAGCTAAACTGGTAAACTGGTCGACTGTAACAGTGAGTTGTTTTCTTTACCAAGTGTTTCCCAATAAAGAAATGAGTTTCTAAATTGTGTTTAAAATTTTAATGTTTCTCTATCTGAATCCATGAATCACATGATTTTTAACATTCTTTTCACTCATCGAGGAAAGTGATTTTACCAATGAAAAGAAAGTATTTCATGAATGACTCCTAGTAGAAGAAATGTTTGATTATGTACTCTTCGTATACTATATTGCTTTACGTTTTAAATGTTGAGATTTGATGTTATGTTCAAAGTGAGTCGACCTTGTACCTACGATGATATGTCACCTTATCCTTGTTGTGTGATCTGGGATAAGATGCTCTATTCTTGCTGTATGATATGAAATAGAATGCCTCATATTTGTTATGTGATTTGGTATGAGATGCCTCATACCTGTTGTGTGATTTAGTATGAGATGTCCTTTGCTTGTTGTGTGATCTTACATGAAAAGATGCATTATGCGTAGAGGAATTGATGGAACTTGCTATAGGTGTTAAGTTTACTCTGCATAGCCGCAACTTGGAAAGAGAGTCTGGTAAACGATTGAGCTGAGGAAAGGGTACACGGATGTAATTGAAATTGCAGGATGAATCTGCAAAATGACTATCCAGTATGGGAGAGGCATACGATATGATAAACTGTGAAATATGAAATCACATTTGCTATAACGCCCATCCTGATAATTGATTTTGAGACAATACGACAAACTGATTTATTATAAAGCGACTGTTAGAACATCTTACTCATTAGACATTTTTGTCTAACCTTTCAAATGTTGTTTTATTTCCTCCATAGATAGCAAAGGACATCCAATGTTAAACTTGCAGCCTTGACAACCTTTTGTGCCTTGTACTCACATCACTTTAATAGTGGCCACTATCATTCCGCATAACATGTAAGAGTTAGGAGAGTACAGTTGAGTCATTCTTGAGTCTGTCTTTTGTCCCTTCTTGGAGGACTTGACTACCAATGATCAAATGTACCCTTATAGTTGTTCATTAATGAAGTGTTCTTCTTTCTCTTAAATTCAACTTCTGCATATAAAATTGTAATTTATGAAGTTTTTTGGCTTACTAGGCCTTGACCTGTCTTCTCTCAAGAGATATGCGTTTAATGTCTTAGGTGGGGTTGACTATGGTCTTATTGTGATCATTGCTTCACATGAGAACCCTAAATGCTTTGTCTCTTAAACGTCTTTGATCATTTGCTGCATGAATCTTGATAGCGTGTATAAATGTCCATTATTATAGCTCATTGTATTAGAATAATGAGGTTAAAACACACAAAGATGATCAGAACGCGTAACTTGCATTGCGAACGCATAAGTACTTGGAAATGCACTTTACATAAGTATTATGCCTGTTTTAACGCTATTTTGATGTCTAAACACAGGATAATGAATAAAGAAAGAAACTAGTGAACCACAGAACACATCTCGTGAAAGGAATTAACCAGGAACTCATCTTGCAATTAATATCTCTAGGCGATGAACAAAATTGTCACGCGAAGAAGAGTCACTAGAAGACAAGAGCGGTAGTTAGAGATGATGTGACGTGCGACAGACACTTTTTAGGCAGAAGACGCTGACAAATTTAGAAGATAGAAGTTTCCCTCCAAAATGTTGCCTATATAAAGCCATCTCCATCAACCTAAAGGAAGACCCCTGAATGGGCGTAGAAGGGTTGAATATGCCAAAAGTTCTAGAGAGTGGCAAAAAGAAATAGCCTTTTCGCTGTCTGTAAATGTTTCTTCTTCTTCTCCGTTCAGTTGTAAAATCGAAGCTTAACCACTGAGAAGGGAAGAATCCATACTTCCATTTCTTCTAACTTGTAATACTTTTCCACTCTCTTCTCTCTCCATTTTTGCACTTCTTTGTAATATAAGTTGTTCATATTGTACAATGGTCGAAGACCTACATTCTTTATATAGATTACATATTTATACCTTTTCAATCATCCATTTCTTTATTGTTCATTTGTCAAATTGTTGTTAGTAGTTTAAGTTAGTGATAGTTTTTTATAAGAAGTACAACTTATAATCCTTACCGCATTAGTTGACCTATATTCATCGCTTGACCTGTGTTAATCGTCAAGTACCAAATAGGGCAAGTAGCAAAGATAAGGCTAATGCACACAAAGAGGAGTTTGGCAACAAACTCCACCTTAGCGAGATAACTTCCAACATTTGTATCTCGAAAGGAGAACAAGTGCAGACATTAGGCACCGAGAGGTTGTTGTTCTTAATCGCGAAGTTCTATAAGTGAATACTTCTAGATTTATCTCACCTAATCAAACTTAGTCATGTAGATCCTAAAAGGAGACTGTATGTAGCGTTCAATGACTTTGAGAGGAGCACGTCTTAATTATAAGCTGAGTGAGTAAGTTAAATCGCATCTAAACTATTGCATTGGCACGTAAACTTCCTTCACTGTTTCTCACATACAAGTTAGTTCGCATATAATTCAATTTTGCATCCATTTACTCATCTTTACAGATTCTCTAGGCGTATATAAGTAGTTTTAATCCTAATTCTGATTCTTTTATACCTTTGTAATTAATTCTCATAATGTCCAACTAATGAGTAATTTGCTAGAACTTTTATACCTTTGTAACTAATTCTCATAATGCCCAACTAATGAGTAATTCACTAAAACTAATGTCTATCAACAATTCTCAGTGTTCGACCCTGGATCATCCAGGTAAACCTATTGTTTCGCTTGCACTTGGGCAAACAGTAGACAACTTGTACTCAACGAGGACTTAAGCATTATGCGATGAAGATGTACATAGTGAGCATTTCACATGCTATGATCATGACTCATGACTCATTGCCTAGATTCAAAGTGTGCTATATAGAGAGTTATGGTGAACGTAATACACTCGATGATCTGACTTAGTGATGTATTGCATTTGCGTTACACACACACTAAACCATTAAGTCTGAATTAAAATCACAACCAACTCTCTGCTACACGATTGCTCACCACAATAAGTCTCTGCTCGTAATCGCTCATTGCACTGTTATAAATTATTGATCTTTTGGTCCTTTCAATGCATAGTCAATAGAAACAAGGTATCTTATTGAACTTATCGCACAAACTCTTTCTTTGATGCCTTAGTAAAGGTTCTTTTCTATAAGAAATTAGAGATTTTCTGATTCAAGGCGTTTGAGGTACTTAACTTCATTTGTGTTCAATTGCATCAACTAAGGTTCCTGTTGTTACACTAAAAGATGCACTCAATCTCTGATGTTAGTTCGTACATCACAGATTGCTTTGGTATCACAGGCCTCTTCACGCGATCTTTGGCTAAATGCATAATTCACCATAATCAAGTGTTTTTCCTAAAATCAAAGTAAAACCTTATCTCTAATTTTGAAAAATCAAATCCCTGGTAACGACGCCAAAAACTTATCTTGATTTTGGAGTTTGTATGCGAGATGCTCATTATGTCTCTAATCTACATGTAAATACCTTATCCTCGTTGAGTACAAGTTTTCTTATCGCTTGTCTAAGTGTAAGCGCAACGATAAGTTTTCTAGGTAACCTAGAGTCAAACATAGAGACTTGATATCAAATCTTAGTTATAAAGCTTACTTCTTCATCTAAGTGGTAAAAAGTATATATTTATACAAAATAAAGTAAATGTATGTCTAACCTAATATCTGCACTAGAGATTCTGTAAAAGGTGGAAGAATGATGGGGAGAGAAATGAACTAACTTGTGTTTAAGAGAAAATGAAGGGATGTCTCCGCGTTATTAGGCGATTGAAACATGTGGATGGCCTTGATGTGATAGAAATCAAATAATTGGCCTTTAATTAAGGTGAGCATCTCTTATTGCCTTGAACGCCACACTTTCTCTCCTCTCGGGACATAAATAATAAACTTTGTTAAGTGATTGCTATCTAAAAGTGGTTACTTATAAAGCTCATATTACCTCTCTTTTAAGGGTGGCAACCTCTCGGCTCCAGTCATCCAACTTGTTCTTCTTTCAGAACACAAATGATGAAGGTTAATCGGCAAGGTGAAGTTTGTCTCAAAACTCCTCCTTGCACGTGTTAAACATATCCTTGCTACTGCTCTCTCGAGTAATTGGCGACAAATGCTGGCCAAGCAACAGAGTATAGCTCAACTAACACAATAAACCTTATAGCTAAACTTCTTATCAATAACTTATCACAAGCCTAAGCTACTTATAACATTTTGACATATGAACAATAAATGAATGATGGATTGAAAGGGGATAAATATGCAATGTATTAAAGAATGTAGGCCTTTAGCCACTGTACAATATGAGCATGATACATTATAATGAAATACAAAAATGGAGGATAAAGAAAGTGATGAATAATACAAGTTAAGGGAGAAGAAGTTGATGGATCTTTCTTTAATCTCTCTCTAAGAAGGTCCTTGTTTGCTCTTAGAATATATAAGGAAGAGTCAGCCATAGATTCCCCCATTCTATCATTCAATCACTAGAATCCCAATTGAAGGACTTACAAGATTGATTGGAGAAGAAGGTGGGGCTTTTATAGAAGGTGGAAAAGCTAGTCTTTTCCGCTAGCTCCAATGAAGCTCTCTAGGTTTTGGCCCTTTTAGCTCAATCTTGGGTTGGTTCATTCAGACGTATTGTCCCTTTTTTGGTTTGGTGTAGAAGTAGACTTTATATAAACAACTTTCAGTAGGAAACTTCTATTCTTCTGATCATGTTAGCACTGATTGTAGTCTTTTCATCATTCTTCTGATTCATTCGACATCGATTGTCAACGTCGCTGACAGCCTTGTGAAGTCCATCTGCGTTTAGCTAAACAAAACTTATAAGACATACATTCTAGTTCTTTAGTATTAATAACACATCGTATTGCTCATAAACTAATTAAATAGATTGAGCATGAATATCAACAGAAATATGGAAGAATGGTAGAAGAAATGCACTAATTTTATAAATATAACTTTAAGCCTTTTGGCCATGGAGTACATGTTACAAATTAATACAACAAAATCAAAAAATGGTATATAGAGAAATGTGTCAAGCCTCTATGATTTCTCATACTCATTGGTTATGATTTTTGCTGTTTGTTGAGGAGGAAATGGTAAGGGACGAACTCTCCCTCTTTTTATTCTATATTCTCACCTAAAACTCTAAGAAAGAAAGGATGGAAGATAGTGAGCTTACTCTCCGTTTCAAAATTTACACACATCGTTTTGAAGTAGAGTCTTTTACTATAGGTGGGGAGTGATGTTGACAAGACATTCCATGTTCATTAAACTTCTTATTAAAGTTGAATCAACGTTGCACATACGTCTTTTTGTCCTTTTTCTGACATTTCCGCTAACCAAATTTGTCTGTTAGTGCTTAGACTGCCTAGCTTTTTTGCTCGTCACCTTGTTGGTTGAACATGTCTCCCCATGTAACATTCTATTGTAAACTCTACTTCTTTTTATTATTCTGCGATAAAACATGTAAAACGTGATAAAACAGGGATAAAGTTCTTTTGTAATATGTGATACATAAGTTAATCAAATTTTCTACTTTTTCCCATGTTTTCTTATACTCTTATGCGATAAGTCTTTGTTATTTTATATAGAAGGCTACATTAACTTGTATTTCTACAAGTTATAGTTTATGCAAATAATTATAGACTTAAAGGAATATAATTATTTAGCCAAATTAGGGCATGCCTGTGGTAATGAGTAGGTGATGATTATAAGGATTACTGATAACTTGTAGAAATACAGGTCATTATAGGATTTTAGGTAGAATAATGGGATGTAAACACATAATAAATGTGCCAAAATGAGCTTCTATCGTAAATTCATAAATATTAGGAAATGCATCTTACATAAGTCTCCATGCCTGTTTTACCCTGATTTTTAGTGTTTTAATACATGATTAAGGATAAAAGAAGAAACTAATCACAGAGAAGCGCGTGCTACGTGAGATGAAGACTTGTTTGGCGACCAAACATCTTTAGATGAAGAACTACGTCATCACGTGAGGAAGATTAACTAGAACACAAGCATGGTAATTGGAGTTGATGTGTCTTAACAAGGCTGCAATCAACACTGACACGATCAGAAGAATAGAAGTTTTCCACCGAAAGTTGCCTATAAAAGGACTCCACCTCTACCAAGAAAAGGATGCCTGAATGGGCCAAAACCTAGGGAGTGGTTAGAAGGAGTAGCCTTTTTGCCGTTTGTAAAGTTATTGTTTTTCTTCTTCTTCGTTTAGTCTGTGAGTGAGAGCTTAGAGTCAGAGTAGAGAAGATTCCACCCTTTCCATCCCCTTAACTTGTAATATTATTTTTCTTTACTTTCCATTTTCATATTTCTTTATAATGTATGTTGTTCATATTGTACAGTGGCCTAAGGCCTACATTCTTTAATACATTATATGTTTATATCTTTTTAATCTCTTAATGTGTTATCTATAATTTAGTCTTGTGATAAGTTCTTGATAATTAAGAAGTTTAGCTTATAAAGCTTATCCGCTAGTTGAGCTAAAATAATCACTTGACCAATGTATATCGCTAACTACTTGAGAAAGAAAGTAGCAAGGATACGGCTAACGCGCACAAGGAGGAGTTTGAAGACAAACTCCACCTTGGTGAGATAACTTACATCACTTGTGTCCCAGAAGGAGAACAAGTGTGGGTACTTGGGGCTGAGAGGTTGTCACCCTTAAAAGAGAAATGCTATATGTCTTGTAAGTATACAGTTTTAGTATATCTCGCTTAACCAAGCTTTATCATTTGCTGCGTTTAAGGCACTGAGAGGTGCTCGCTTTAACCATAAGCTAGTTGACTAATCTTTATCGAGTTAAGGCTACTGCATGACTTAATCGCCTAATAAAGCAGATACTTTCCTTCACTCTTTCGTTGCACAAGTTAATTCACTTATCCATCTCACCACCATTCATATCCCTTTTTACAGATTTTCTAATGTAGATAGTAGATTTAGCTTAGATTCACACTTTTACTTTACTGTATAGATAGTTATTTTATACTGCCTAGATGAAGAGTAAACCTTAGAACTAAACTTTGATATAAATTCCTTGTGTTTGACCCTAGATTATCCTGGAAACCTATTGTTTCGCTTACACTTGGACAAGCAATAAAAAAACTTATAGTACACGGGGATTTAGTAATTACGCGAGGACTAACATAGTGAGCATCTCGCATGCAGTGAACATGTCTTGCCACATAGAAAGATTACGATATGCATTTAACACATACAATTTAATCACGCAATCCTAAAACCATGAACAAAACTAGAATACCTAATCCACAACATTAAGTATGAAAACTAAATCCAAAATTATTATACAAGTTTTTGGCATCGTTGCAAGAGAATTAATTTTTCAAAATTAGAGATAAGGTTTTAATTTGATTTTGGAAAAAAAAAGTTGATTTTGGTAAATCACGCATTCAGTCGAAGATCGTGTGAAGAGGTTCGTGGTACCAGAGTAATCAGTGATACGTAGACTAGCCTCAGAGATTGAGTGTATCTTTCAGTAAGTGACAAGAGGAACCTGAATGGATGCGGCTATAACACAAATGATGCTGAGAACCTTAAAACTCCTGAATTAATAAATATCTCATTTGTTGAAGAAAAGAACTTTAACTAAGGCATCAAATAAAGAGTCCACATGATAGGTTTAGTAAGGCACATCTATCTTAACTAACTACAAGATAAAAAGACAAAAAAGAATCATTTGAACATTGCAATGAACGGTTGGTAGCAGAGACTTATTGCGGTGAATAGTTGCAAGGCAGAGAGTCATGCATCGAATGATCAAAGCGTTTAGGAGAAGACAATGCGGTTAGAATGGCTATGCAGAGCACTACGCAATAAGAGCACAATTTTTCTTTGTCGAAGAACCTGAATGCGAGGATGCTGTTGTAACGTATATCTTTCCCTATCTTCATTACAATTGCATCAAAAGTTTTGTGTATATTATTCGTGGTATATGACATACTTGTAATTATTTTATAGTTTTAGTTTTGTGCTTTTTAGTTTAGAATATTTGACAAGTTAGGAAACACGAGTTGTATCACGTAAACATTAGGTGATTAGAATAGGGTTTTATGCAATGAAGCTACTTCGCGAAATGGATTTCATTGTAAAATGGATTAGGCGTTATAACCTTCTCGTAAAGCTTGTTGAGCAAAAGGGAAGTCATAATGGTTAGGGATTTGGGGCATGCCAATAGTCGCATTTTGAATTTCGAATTTATTGCAATGATTACGTCGTGCATCGAGAATCCAAACGTCATGTTAGAAAGGTCACTTTGCATTTAAACACGTGACATTACTACATGGTAACTTGACCCTAACCACAATTAAGCATATCTTTATAAACCCATCTTAAACTCTAATATCAACTTTTTGCTGCACGAAGAAACTCAAAAACCTTAAACCTCTCCAACTTTTTGGTCACCTTCTCTAGCAAATCAAGTATTTCCCTTTTTTTCCTTACCTTTTACTTTTCTTTTCTTTCCTATATTCCTTATCATAAATGGCCGAAAACCAAACCTTGGAAAAATCTATGAGGAAATCCATGAATTCTGAGGCCAGCAACCCCAAGGATGCAATTAAAATTATGTATTCTGACGGTCCTGTGTTGAAGCAAACTCAACCCAACCTAATGACCCATGATGATGAAGGAACTAGATCAAAACAGAGGGTTAAAGTAGAAGCAGTAAAGCTAATTGTATCAATTGCTCCAGAGAATGACTCTAGAGGTGAAAATGAATCTAGAGAATATAGATTCAATGCTGAAAATGCTTGTGGAAGAAAGGATGAGAAAAGAAGGGTTGAAGATAGAAGTAGAAAGGAAAAAGAAAGAAGATGAAGAGGAAAAGGTGAGAAGAGACAAGATGGAGAAGGAAGAGAAAGAGAAGAAGAATAAGAAAGGGAATGTTAAGAAAAAGAAAAATGAGGAAGTAGCACACCAAATGGAAGAAGAAGAGGTAGTGGGTGAGAAAGATGCCTCCTCACCTATTGCACCAACAAAATTTGAGAAAGTTGCAAAGAAAGCCCAAGAGAAGAGTGAGAAAGCTAAATATGGGATGCTGAACATGAAGGTTAAGGTGCAAGGACTCAAGTCCTTGGTAGAAGAGAAGAAAGAAAAGTTGAAGGGGTGGGAAGAGCTCTTCAACCAAGTTGAAAAAGTGGCCCTCTCCATAGAAAAGGACAAAGGAGAGAAAGAAAACCGTTGAAGAGCATTGTGAGGAGTTGGAAAAAGAACTAGAGGAAGAAAGTACTAAAGAAGAAGGAGCGATGAGACATTCAAAGAAGAAGGTAACATCAAAGAGAAAAGTTTTGGTAGATCAAGACACTGAAAGACAAGAAAAGAAGAAGGAGAAAAAGGCTCAACATGAAGAAGAGAGCCAGGGAAGTGAGCAGGAAGAAATCCCTTTCGTAGAGGATATAGGCAAACACTTCATAGTAGAGAAGGGGCTTTACACGTTTAAGGGACAATTGCCTATGTTCCTTACATCACCCATCAAAGCACTGGAATTGAAAACTTTTTTTTGAAGGGGTAACAATGATTAGGCTCAGCATAGTGAATTTGTTTTACAACGATGCATCAACACGAAGAAACACTACACCATAGTAAAAAGAATGTAAGTGAACTTCAGGCCATAAATGATTAATGTGATGTATGGATTAGAACAGACCACTGTAGGACATGCTATCTTCAATGAACCATCTGACCACGATAAACAAGATGCATTAGAAAAGGTTATCTGGCAAGGACCAAGTCGTACATCGTGCCAACTAGGTAATACCAGCTCTTTTCGAACAATCTGAACATTGCGACATGTAAGCCTGAGATTTTTTCGTTGGATTCTTTGCTATTGTCATTTAATATAGAAGGTCAAATTTAAGTTGTTGAGGAAAAATGACAATGCTTTTGATTTAAGTTGTGTTACGTATTTTAGATATTTCTTTCTTAAAAAAAGGGTAAAAGAGAAAGAAAAAGAAGATGGGATTTTGTTTATTAATATTTATATATTTAGGATTAAAAAAAGAAAAAGAAAGAAAAAGAAAGGAAAAATAAAAGAAGAGAAGAAAGTTAACTTAAGTTTTAAAAGAAAAAGAAAACGAAAAAGAAAAAGAAAAGAGAAGGTAAATGGGACATTTGATGGTTTTCTGTTTTCTCTCTTCTTCTCCGCCGCCAAAATTTCTTCTCCCATTTCTCATCATTTGTTTTGGTTCAAAAACTTCAAATCTGGGTTAAGGGAGAATTTGAGAAGTTTGGAAGTAGACATTCTCCACTTTTGAGGTTGAAGAAGATAGGAAATTGTAAGCCCAAGTCAATTTTCATGATAGTTTGAATTCACACAGACATCCTCTTATTTTTGTGTTGATTTGAACTTTTTAAGAGGATTTAAAAGGTGAGATTTATTATTATTTTTTTATTGAAATTTATTCAATTTATAACAAGTTTTGTGAAGGAATCATCAACAAATTCGAATGTTTGATTAGTGTTTGTCGAAAATGCATTTAGGTCTCAATTGGATGTGTGAAATCGTGAAGCCTCTATTGTTTTGAATTTTACAGATTTTATAGAGTAAGTTAAAAGTATCTCCTTCGTAAAGGATTTCGCCATAATGGCGATGAACAGTTGCTCCTGAAGTGGCCAAATAAGGCTTAGC
>JBBPDI010078835.1:0-14453 GCA_037974545.1 Cucumis variabilis | reverse complement strand
TTCTTTTCTTTTTTAGATAATTACATTCAAGCAGTATAAAACTATTTGTTAGCTTTTAAAACAAGTGAAATGGTCAAATATATCAAAATTGACAAAATATTTATATTTTATAGAAAAATAAAGAAAAAATTATTATGGATGATAAAAAAAATAAAACTATTTACAAAATATAGCAAAAAGGACTCAAAAGACCTATATAGAAATTGATGAATTTTGCTCTATTTTATAAATAATTTTAATATTTTACTATTTTTAAAATTATTCCAAAATAAAGTTAATGAATATTTTTTTAATGACTTTTTGGTTAATTTTTATAAATATAATAAAATATCAAAATATTTTTACTTCTTTATATTTTTACTTTCTTCTTGATACATTTGATTGATACACTTGATGAACTTGATACTCTTTGATACACCTGATACCTTTTGATACACACGTGAAACATCTTAATACATATTATAATACTCCTTGTTACACTTGATACCCCTTAGACCTTGATAGTTTGATACACTTAAAAATCAAATTTGATAAATTTGATGTACATGATATGTTTGATACACCTGATGCACTACAGATACACTTAGTATTCTTCACTTATACATTTGATTGATTAGATATACTTGATGTGCTTGAAGTCCTACTTATATACTTGATATACTATTGATATACACTTGTAAACTTGATTCCTATACTTGAGAATGATTCACTTTACTTATATGCTTTAACAATATATTGTTGATATACTTGATAATGATACACTGAGTTACATCATTCATATACTTAATAATACTCTAATAAACTGCATAAAATTTGAAAAATAAAAATCACGTAGTAAGCATATTAACCAACTAATACATATAATATAAGTATATCACAACATTGATATACAAAACTGAGACAAAATAAAACCAAAACAAAATTAATGAAAAAAAATAAAACAAAATCATCTGAAATCAGATTCAACTCAAAATACACATTGAAGAAAGTAAAAAAAATAATAATCACAAATTGAGTTAAATTATTCTGATCAACAACCATTATATTTCATATTCAATTATTGTACTATTGATATTCTAAAATCATGATTAAGACATAAAGAATAAATAATTTTTCTATTATAGGAATAAACAAATAATTAAGGCCTTAAAAAAGTGTGAGAATAAATAAATAATGAGTGGGCATTAAAAAGAGGAAGAGAAATAAACTATTGAAGGGTAGTTTAGGAATAATAACAAATTTAAGATGGAGGGTATTTTTATAAGTGAAAATTTTGCCATATTTGTAAAATTCTAAAACAATGTGCTATATTTGCTATATCATATTCTTAAAATTCTATGCTTTGCAATTTCCCATTAAAAAAATATAATCAATAAATTGTTTTACTATTTATATTTAATGACATTTTAAAATTATCTATATTTATAACACTTAAAAATGGTCATAAATTCTTCAAATCTGAAAATTTCTGCCTTTTCCCTTAAAAAATGCCAATTTGGACATTTTATGACAGTTTTTTCTTTTCTTCTTTCAATTTGGGATGTATACAACTATCATAATATGTCATTTTTCTTGTAGTGTAGTAACATGCATTTTCAACAATAACATGGTTAGAAAAATCTCAAACAGTAATAATTTAAAATAATAAAGGAACAAAAAAGTTAGAAATGAATTTATCAATGGAGTAGGAGTAGGAATAGAATATCTGTCAATAATGGTACTCTAACAGGATTATTCAAATTTTGTTCACTTTTTTTCCCTATACAAACAACAATGTTAAAATGTGCTATAAAACATACTTTAAGAATTTTTAAGAGTGTTAGAACAATTTACCTTGTCCTTTAGTAAGGAAGCTACCACACTTTTTCTGCTTATCTACATTTGACGTTAGGTTATTACATTTTCTTGAGATGCAATGGTTTTATATTTTTGAATTGATGTAGACACCTTCAATTGAGTCATACAAAATCCTAATCCTCCTACATAGCCTTGATCAGGACCAAAATCTCTAATAACTACATCTTCAATTATGTTACTCGAAGAAAACATTTTCATACAATTTTGTTCAATACGCTCCTAACAAAAAAAATCATAGTATCTATTCAAAAGTCATGGTGGGAAGGGGGGGGAGGCTTGAGACAGTCACAACAAGTCATTTAGTTGAAGACAATACTCCAATTACAAATCAATACTATGTCAATACTCAGTAAACAAAGCATGGGACATAAAAAATGTAACGACCCAACTTTTCTAACTAAGTCGAAGTCATTAATTTTTGACAAGACATTTTGATTGACACAAAACATAGAAAATTTATTGAAAATCAGATAGTAAAAAAAAATTAAATTCGGGCCTATTTCAAATAAACCAAAATCTTTCAAAGTACAGTTTTCAAAACAATAGTTCAATCACAAAAATTTCTAAACAGTCTCATGTATTAAGAAAGACAAGAAAAACATAAAACAGAAACATTTAAAGAACATTCCCTATGGCAATCACGTCTCCTTCTTGTCCCTCATTGGTCTGCATTCTTTATTACTTTTGCCTGAAAAAGTTAAACATAAAAGGGTGAGTATAAACATACTCAGTAAGAGACCCACTATTAGGCTCATTAGGGAGAAAAATAACTGTTAACTTCCTATTGGGATACCCTGCACAGTCACAGTCTTGTGATCGCGTAGGATACATAATCAGTCTAGTGCTCCTGAAGGATGCACATATCAGTCTAGTGTTCCCGAAGGATACACATATCAGTCTAGTGCTCCTGAAGGATGCACATATCAGTCTAGTATTCTGCAGAAACACATATCAGTCTAGTGCTTCCGAAGGATGCACATATCGGTCTAGTGTTCCCGAAGGATACACATAAAAGGTGGTGATCCCGTAGGACACCTGTAAGGTAACTACCCAATAGGAAACTAACAATTTTCCCCTCAGTCCTTTCCAAACATCTTACAGTCCTTTATAGCACAGTCGAATTTCCTCAATACATAGTTCCTCCACTTAACATACCAACAGTCACCTTATTCTGCTTTGACCCAAAGTCAATCAGAAACATATCAGTACATCAGTCACCCATCTTAGTTCAGTTAATCTAGTTAAACGTACTCTATCAATTCTTTAACACAACAGTCAATCATTCCTCAATTCAGTCACCACATTTAAAACTACATAAGGCAATTAAATCTTTTAATCATTCACACCTACACTCAAGAGTCATATCCTTTAGGTCATTCAAGTCCATGCATAATAGTCAAATCGTTTTAATCATTTCAATCCACATATGCGTCCAGTAGTAGAAATCCATTACCTCAAATTATTCAAGTTCTCCAATCAAACCAATTCCAAAAGTCCAATCACAAGAAGTGGAGAGTCGAACTCCTACAATCTACAAATTGGTTGTGAATTCAAAGGGCCCATGTCGCTTTCAACACTTTCAAGAATCTATCATTTGAACCAATTAACCATAAAAATTCATGAAAATCTTACAATGCAAAACCATGAATCCTATAATTTTCATTCTTACCAAAAATTCCTTTCACCCAAAAAATCCACAGCAAGGCAGAAGCGGCGATCGAAGAAACTCGTGCACAATTGGAAGGAGACCCACGAGGACGAAACTGGATAAAGGTGTGACAACTAGGCTTAGACCGGTGAGGATCTAAACTACAGCGACGTAGACGAAAAAGAAGAGAAAAATGAAGGAGGTTACATGCAGCGGCTCGGATCTACACCTACACTCGGGTCTGACTCGGTTCATGGCTTTGGATGGATGGAAAATAAAAGGAGAAAGGGATTGGAGGAGGGGCAACGACTGGGTTTCGACTCTGTTGGAAAATAGAGACAATTGGCAGTGAAGGCATGACTACTGTCGTCAGTTGCAGGTGAAAGGGGACAATGAAGTTGATCGGAAAAAGGAGAGGAGAAGAGTAGAGGGCGGCGGCTGTGAGTTGAAGAAGAAAGAAGAAGAAAAAAAAGATAGAGGGTGGGTCACGCGAAGAAGAAAGGAGAGAAGAGAGAGAGAGAAAAATTTCTTTTCTTTTTCTTTTCCTTTTTCTTTTTCCAACTTAATAATAAATAATAATAATAAAATATTATTATCAATTATTACTATCCTTTCCAATTTCTTTTCTTTCCTCTTTAAATCCTTAATAAAATAAAACCCTAAATTAAAATCTTAAAATAAGGATAATTTGATATAAATACAAAGAAGAAAAAAAATATATATTTTACCTTAAAAATTTGGGGTGTTACAAAAAAGATCACTAGGGATGAGGGCGGAAGACATTAGATAAAGTCACAACATTTAAGAAACTACTTCAACTAAACCTCACTACTCAAAGGGCAATAACTTAACAAGAGATTCAAACAAGTGGCGTCTAAGAAGAGTTCATCGAACAAGCCATTTAGTTGAAGAAATCAATACTCAAATGACAATAATCCAACTAAACAACGCATGGGACATAAAAAAGATTAAATGGAAACAATTATAAAACATAGAAACATAAAATAAAAAATACAAAAGATAAACCAACCAGAGTGTCGGCCACTTGCGAGTTGACAAGTTTTCCATTTTTCTTCACATCTGCCTTTGTCCAAACATCTACTCAGGTAATCAGAGTTGAAGAAGAAGAGTTTTCCTAAATTGAAACACAATAGTTAATTATATATTAGCTATATGTGATAAATATAATAACGTTATTAATTGTATAAAATTATACCAAATCTTTAGCTAGTCGAGCATAGCCTTTACAACTACAATTGTGAGGAAATTGCTTTTTTTCATATCTTCAAACTTATAAGTAGGATCCATACCTTTCATAACCAAATGTTCATATACTCAAAGGTTTGATCATTCATGTTCCTACAACATGGACACAAAATTTTGTCTACTTCACCCAACATGTTCTCTACAAGTTTCACAAAGTTCCATGCTTCCCTCAGATATTCATTGGTTGCTCTATTAAAAAGATCCAAGCTAAGTTCACAATTAATATAACTAACTATATTAATCTATTTTAGTTTCATAAAAATTTGACATTCCTTTACCTTTTCAAATGAACCTAATCTTTTTGAAACATTATAGCTTCAAATTATTGCTACAAGACAGTGAAATGTAATTGAGAATCAACTCTACCCAAAGTGAAATCGAGAATACTAATATACGAAGGTAACATCAACAAAGTACAATTATGAGAAGTATATTTCAGTATTAGTCATAAGTCCAGACCATATGCAAAGCAATTTTATGATAAATTAAGTAGGAGAAAAAATGACAATTATAACATATTATATGAACTTAACATAATTCAAGCAATGTGAAAGAGAGAAGAAACCAAGTACAATTCAAGCTTGAACAAGGAAAATTGGGATAATACACTTTAACTAGAAAAATTATTATCAAATAGTAATATTTTCTCTTTAAAAACTAAATAAAGCACATCTTAAGAATGAGCCAAGAACAAGAGCACTGAAGTTCAAACTATTGGAAGAAATTGGAAACTAAAAGTAAAGAATGTAAAAATTCATTAAAAAAACTAAAATTCTACATCTTTAGTTTAAACTAAATAAAAATTCAATACATTGAATATAAAAAAGTATAGCATAAAGGGAAACCTGTACAAAACCTATACAAGATGTACTCATTATATCAAAGAGAGTTATACTGCTTTTTTTTTTCTTTACTTTCTCTTTTATTTTCTATTAAATAATTCAAAATTTTGATTGGTTATAAATTTTCAAATGATACAAGGCTACTATTAATGCTCCTTATAATAAGGTTCACAAAGAAAATTAGAAACCGGTGACTCAATTCCATGCATAAAATGTTCAAACAGAAAACAGAAGCAATGAAATACTGCAAGGAAAAAAAAGGGAGGGGGTGTCTAGAAACAAAGTTTGGAGCCTAAGATTATAGATATATTATTAACCCAAGAGCTTGTCATGTCCAATATTTCTAAAGTCCCCTTAATCATCCCATTCATAACCACTCTAAATAGAAAGAACCTTTGGTTTAAATCACAAAATAGAGCATAAAGCATAAACTACTACATCACATATACTTTTATATAGATTGGTATGTACACAAGCAATCAATACAATAATTGAAGACCTACTTCTGCTCCTTCCAAAATGAAATAATATGTACATAACGCACCACTAGATCAAAATATTAAAACAAACATAAGGAAGTAACATAAAAGCCCATCATAGGTAGAACTTCACGTTGAAAACATTATATTTTGAGGAGCAATCATGGATTAAAAACCAAGAAACGGACCATGAATTTAAGCTAGATCCCAATTGCAAAATAATTCTTCAACCCAAACTTCAATGTCACCAATCCATTGCGATCAATGGTAAGAGATTTAATTTTCCAAAGAATCACCGAGGGGATCAACCTGCATACACAAGTATAAGATTTGTCACATCAAATTACCATCAGACACAACCCCACGATCCCATTCAACAAAGTACAAGCAAAATTGAATCTCTTACAAACATAAAATGAAAAAGCATAGGTTTTTAGTGCATTAAAGACCGATGAAGAGTAAGATTCAGAGACAAAAAGCTGGAGAAAAGAGACGATCTCAACAAAGTCATAATAGAATTTCTAGTTTTTAGGTACCCGTTAAACTGGAGCATGTGTATCTATGGCATTAATTTTGTTTTATATATTTCATTATTTTACAATATCTTTTAGAATTGAAATTTTCATTGCGATTTACGAGCCAGTAATTGCTTTGCCAAATCAATTTTATTTTTACCCATAAGTTGTTTCATTTCATAATTTTGTGTAGTTGTTGGCCTTGATTTGTAATTTGGATGAGGAGGTAATGTATCAAAATGAATAAATTAAGAAAAGCTCGAAGCATTTCCTGCACAGATTGTGGGATAGTATTATGTGATCCTTGTTTGGGTAAATGTAAAAATGAACTCGAGGATCTCTTTATAGTGGGAGTGTGTTCGAGACATAAAAATAGATTATGTTGGATATAATAGGGAGATATGAGTACGATAATAAAACATTTTTCCCCTTTCTCTTAAGGTAGTTGATTGAAGAATTGTGTGAGAAAGATGGAATCTGAGAAGATCTTTGCAAAATTAAAGGATGAAGAAATTGAGACTAAAACAATTAAAAGTAAACTTAAGTAACATCTAAAATGAAATATTTGATATTAACACCAAAAATAAACCAAAACATGAAATGAATAAAATATTGTGCCTTAAAAAAACATGAAATATATTGAAGGAAATATACTAAAGGAAGTATCTTTTTTACTGTATCTAAAAACCAAAACATGAAATATATTGAAGGAAATATACTAAAGGAAGTATCTTTTTTACTGTGTCTAAAAACCAAAACATGAAATGAAACAACTTATGGGCAAAAATAAAATCGTTTACCTATTCAATCATAACATGATTGAGTACATACCTTATAGAATGCCATAAGACTCCCTTTTGCCTTAATAAAACCTTTGTACAACTTAGCCAAAAAAAAAAAGAAAAATATATTTGACTAAAAAATTCATTATTAAAAAAGCAGAGGGTGATTCGATAGTTTCGATGTTCACCTTTGACCCTTTAGAAATCCCCCATTGTCGTAGCAAGATGAAACCTGGCAAAATTGACAAGTTCTATACTTTTAGCTGGCAATGAGTAATCGTAAGAAGACCTTAATGATACCTAAGTAGCATATTTTCAATGCCCATAAATAACATCTATAAACATATTCACACTTGTACAATAATCATAAATAACAATTTCTTCTAAGAATGTTCAAAGAAGATGAAAATGAAAAACAAAGATTGAAGACAAATGTTGTTCATCATTACTGTTGGTTTTCCCTTTTATTTGAAAAAAAGAAAGCCATTCTCACTGTTCATATTTTAGAGTACTCTAAGTTATAGTTGCAACTATGAGACCAAGCTATTGTAAGAATTTATGTCCTAAAAGTTGTAGTTTGTAATCATATTCTATTCAATAAAGTCGTTATTTATACTATATTCTTAAAGCCAATAAACTAAGGATCTGAGGTTGTTATTAAGTAAACTTTAACTTTATGTAAAGACATAAAAGTGGATCAAGTTCGAGTATATAGCCTAAATAGTCTATAGTATATGAATACGGTTGAAAAACTTATTCTGGGAACACTATGGATGCGATCCGCTTTGTATTTAGTACAAACTAAGTGATCCTGAATCATTCGTAAAGAGACATAAAAGTGGGGGCATCCTATGTAAAGAGTTTACATAAGACTAGAACCATGAAATAGTCACTTTTAAGTTATAAGATAGATTCACTTTGTAAAACTAACTATTTCGTTTATTGATATCAAGTGTAACATAATCACTGAGCTAACCATGAACTCCTATTCACATGAGATTATCCTTAGATCGGCATAGGTGAGGGCAGCTCATTAGTGCTAGCCAAATAAGTCTCACATTTCAGGAGTAAGATTAGAGTGAATAGCTAGAGACATAAACTGCAAGATGAAATTCATGCGTACCTGCTTTAGTGTTAGTAGATAGGTTGTTTCCTTAATGATTGAATCCAAGTCTTGAACAAGGGGTCCTACCCGCTTGTTCGAGAGGGATTCAGTTTAGTGGTTGGACCTTAAACCAATTATTCAATAGTGGATCGGTGGGACTTAAGGAGCAAGATATAGTCTTAAAGGTAAAACGATACTTTGACCCATGATCTAGGGACATTTGGTTCCCCTATAAAATACATCTATAGTGAGAGAAGTGCAGCTAGGGACTTTAATGGAATGATCCGTTAGTTAATGAAGATTGATTAACTCAGTATAAAAAGTTTAGCAAGTTAATCTTGGATTGTTGGATCCCATGATCTAGGGACCTTTGGTTCCCCCGCTAGCTTATAAAGAATCAACTTAGAACATTATGATGAAATAATTTGAATTGTTCGAATTAGGTAAAGAGAGAGAAATCGACAAATATATATTTGATATAGTCATTGGGTATAACTTAAAGATAGAGCTTTATATTTAAATTTAAATGCATATATTTAAAAGTTCGAAACTGATGGAAAAGGTCAAAGTTGTAAAAAGTAAAATGTTGACTTTTGACTTTGAAAATTCAAATTTTGACAAACTCTATATTCAAATGTGATTTGATTTTGGGAAAGTGAATGCAGATTCATACTCAAAAGTTTGAAATTAGTCAAGATGGATAAAATGGTAAAAATTCAAAATGTTGACTTTTAATTTTTTTTAAATGTCAAATTACCATATTACCCTTGGAAGCACATTGCATGTAATTAACAAATGGCTTCATGCATGTTAGACGCCTACTTGGTGATCTATCAAGTTTGAAGAATGGAAGTTCACTACATGGAATTTTTAAATGTAGTTTGCTTATAAAAGGAGTGGATTTCCAAATGAATTTTAGTTCTTGTTTTTGGGTAAAATTGATTTGTAATTTGGAATTGTAAAATCAAACCAAAACTCATTTTCTCTCCACAAGATCTCAAAGCCAAGTTCATGCTTCTAAATCCATCTCTCTCTCTATTTCTCTACCATTCGAGTCCAACAACTCAGTTCTAAGTCTTGAGAATACGAATCAATGATTTGATAGTTTCAGCTTCACATACATGACGAGATTACGACAATAGAAAAGCACCAAAGGCGAAAGGTGAGACGATTGAGCATACCAAACGAAGACAGATTGATCATCTAAAAGAGCCCTCTGCGTCAACTAGTGCTACTTTACCTTATTATTTCATGATAGGCAGATCTTGGGGACTTAGAGAGATCGGGAAACCCTTTATATTATCTTGATCTTCTTTTTCGTTGAATGATATCTTAAAAAAGGAGATGAGGAGTTTACGATGTTCAATTGGGAGAGAAAATTTTCATCTTTATGTGCTTCAAAGATTTACCACTGCCTTGTTCATTAATCTTTCTTGAACAATTTTGTTTTTATCTTTTAGAAAGACTATGCCAACGATTACTATGGGAAGGAGATAAGCTCTATGAATGACTAAGGAATATGTAGTTGACCAAATGGAGCTTGGACGGAAGGTGATGGTTGAAGACTGAAGAGAATAAAGAAAGATGAGGCTGATGATTTGAGTTGTGGAAGGGAAGAGAGCTGTCGCGAATGTGAGAAGAGAGCCAACGGAGAAGAAGAATCCCAAATTAAGTCTCATGCATTACGTTCCTGCTTTTCTTTTAATAATGTTTTAGTCTCGCCCACTTTTCTTTTCTTTTTTCTAATGTTGGCGCACCTTTATTTTTTTTCTTTAATAACATTTTATAATATATGTTATTAAAAATGTTATTGAAAGACTAATTTGTTGTAGTGTGGTGTCAAAGAAAACATGATTGATAAGGAAAATATCAACCATTCTAGTGCTCTTATTCTCGAAAATGTCAGACTAGTTGAAGGGTTTCAGCTAACCTTATCAGTGTGAGTCAACTGTGTGATCAATGTTTCCTTGTTCTATTTTCAAAGGGCAACTGTGAAGTTCAAGATTGAAATAATCATACTATTATGATTAGTACCCGGGTATCAGATAACTATTATCACTCGAATAAGAATGATATCAAGAATCTTATGTGTAATTTGTCAAGGACTGATGAAACTATGCTTTGACATAAGTGGCTTGGACACGTGAGTATATCTAAAATATTTAATACCTTGAAGGTTGAAGCTATTCAAGGGATTCCTTTGTTAAAGCAATTTGTTGACAATCTCACTAAACCATTGAAAAAGTTGCATTATTTGAAAAGCTTCATGTTGGGCTAGGAGTTTATCAATTCTTCAAATAGAAATTATAGGTTGTTTATTATGGGTCTTCTGTTCTACATTCCTTGGCCTAAGGTATGTTGCCCACCTAACAAGGAATATATTTGAATTCTAAGTATATCTTCTTCATGTCATTTCATCTTTGCCAATTTTTTTTGCTCCATTACTACATTCCACTTCTTCAAGAGTGTCCTTGGCCTTTAATGGTGTCTACTCGAATGAAGTATTACCAGACAACTTTTCCACAAATGTCCAACCCATCTGCTTTCTCTATACCCTCTGAAAAACCTAAAAGATACAAGATGATTCTTGCTCAGAATCTCTTGAGAAGGCTATGGAGAATCAGCTAGATTCAAAAAACATTCTCATCAAAGTCTTCTCAATCTTTACATGAAGATCGTCCTGCTACATCTACACAACCTTTTATTATTCTGGTTAAGGGTTCAAGAAAGTCTATTTCTCCTACCAAGCCACAAGTTTTTACTTATGCATCCTTCTCACGGAGAGCTAGGTTTCATGTGTCTAACTCTTAGTCTTTTGAAACCATAGTTGTTGATTCGAACTCTACCAGGGAAGACAATATTGTTCTCTCAGATATCCTAAAAAGGAAAGCCTCTACAAATCTGTCTCCTGCCAAGAATTCATATGCTGTTAAAGGTAGCAGTTAAACTGTATGAAGCATTGTTTGGAGCACCTCCCTAGACGCATTGTACTTCATCTTTTAGACCAGCCCCGACTACCTCTTTTCGTTCTTCATCTTAAGCTAAGCAATCTATTAATACCACGATTAAGGATTTGTTTGCTGAATTTTCTCGTGATCCTGAAGTCCTTGCCTTTTATTCTCACCATTATTCATCTATTGATGACACTGGTATTGAGTCAGTTCTACCTTCTGGCTCTACCTCTACATCCATACCTATATAGTCATATGTGACTCCACTTGTTAGAAATCATAATACTGCCTTAGGTGTCGTTCCTATAGCCACTGACTCAGTTCTTGTGACTCCTTATGGTCCCCTAAAGTCTCATGCTCGTGTTCCTTCTCACGAACAAAAGATTATAACCAAGAAGCCCAACCGTCAAAAGCTCCCTCAGAATCTTCATGCAATTCCTATTGATGGTATCTCGTTCCACTCTAAGGACACTATTCATAAGTGGAAGTATGTTGTGCAGTGTCGTATCACCGATGAAATTGAAATTATATTTTTGATTAACACCGTTCCTGCTCAGTAGTGATTGATCTTATCTTGGTTGTTAGTCTTCTGTCAACTATCACTATTGTTGGTAACTTCTTTCCAAAGTTTATTTTGTGAGTTATAGTAAATCTCCTTACAGACATAAGTGACCATGGCACTTCTGATCATCATAAAGTTCATGTTCATGGAAAATGTTTCAATGTGTCTCACGCTCTCTTAAATTCCTACCTAAAGATTAATCTTCTCGCTGGGTTTTCTGTTTCCTTACCTACCTTGGAGCAGCTTGCTTTAGAACTGTCAGGTGGTTCTGCTCATCATTGGCCTACTGATGGACAGTTTTGAAGGGATAAAAGCCCTTTGGCAACAAAAGATTCTATAGGACCATTCTTAAAATTAATTTAGGAATCCCAAAATACCAGTACATTGGCAAAAATTTATAATCAAAATTCTAAATAAAAAAACTAAGCATGTTTTTTATTTAAAAGATATAGAGAACTTACTTTTCTTAACGTCTCTGAATCTGCAAACTACTGAATTGGAACACCACTCATCGGAGACCTTTCTATCCTCTAGGGTGAGATTGGTTTGAATGAATATCTCTGCAATATCTTATATATTTAATTCAATCAAATTTAATTAAATAAAACTTAACTATTAATTAATTCTTCAATTAATTAATGGCTAAATTAAATATCTTATATTTAACTTCAATTGAATTGGAATCATATTCAAATATAGGTTTCTCTCATAACCAATAATTTTAATATGAATCCAATTCACATTAAATTAATATTTGAACTCATTCAAATATTTTATCTTTCATAAATTAATTTTAAATCATATACAAAATTAAATTTATATAATAAAGTTTGGTAAACTTTATATTATAATGTATCACTATACATTAAACTAATTCCCAAAGTAAATTTAAACATTTCAAATTACAACCAGTATGAATAAATCTAATTATCCTTTACGAGCTAGAAAGGTAACCAAATGGACCTACATATTAGAAGTTACAATGATATGAGATTAATTGGCTAAACTCATTAACCATATTAATTAATATTCGTTAACTGTGTGTACACTCCACTAAAGACTCACAGTTGAACTCTTCAAACTTTAGATATATTTCTGTGTCCACGGATATAGACCAATAATAATAAGTTAGTCCTTCACGAGTGTTCATAACACTTGCTGGGTCAATTTACCGTTTTACCTCTAGTTTACCTCTAATCCTTAAATACCAGTGCTCCTTTAATGAACAACCTATTTATGGTCCTACCAATAAACAGAAACCCCTCTTGTGCCATAGAGAGGGTAGGACCCTTTGTTCAAGACCTGGAGACACCATTTAAGGGAACACTCATCTACTTACCCTACATTAGGGAGGGAGTGAATTTCATTTTGTGTAATTATGTTTCCAGCTACCCACTCGGTCTTGTCCCCAAAATGGTAAGCTTATTGAGTTGGCAATTTGGCCACTCTCATCCGTACAAATCAAAAGACAATTCCTCACGAGCACGAGTTCATAACACACCCAGGATTAAGATTAAGTTACCTAGGTCATCCTATACAAATAGAAACCTAAATAGTTAACAAAGTTACATCTAGAGGTTACTATTTCGCGGTCCGATCTTATGCAAACTTATTGCATAGGATACTCTCACTCGCATGTCAACACATGACTGCATCGGATCATTGCTTTTGTATCAAATACAAAGTGAGTCGTATCCATAGTGTTACTAAGATAAGGTAACCAACTTTATCCCTATACTATAGATGTAAATACCCAACTTTTTAAAACTAGACCGTGGTCATTATTTTAAATAAAAAAAACACTTCTTTAAACATAAGTCTTTATAAAACCATCACAGTCAATAACATTAAAGAAAACTTTTATTCTGGCCCTGTTTCAATCAACCAAAAGTTTAAAAATAGAGTTTGTAACTCAAAAATCTATAACTCTAGTACGTAACAAAAATGTGCTGAATAGTCCCATATCCCAAAGAAAACATTAAATCATAAGCGGAAGCATTTTTGGACGACAATCCCTATGGCAGTCACGTCTCCTTCTAGCCTCTCGTCGGTTTACCTCTTTTGTTATCTTTGCCTGAAAAGTTAAACATGAAAAGGGTGAGTACAACATACTCAGTAAGAAACCCACTACTGGTCCCGTTAGGAGAAAAATAAATTATTAGATCCCTAATGGTGTACCCTGCATAGTCACAGTCTTGTGATCCCGTAGGATACACACAATCAGTCTAGTGATCCCGAAGGATACACATATTAGTCTAGTGTTCTGTAGAAACACATATCAGTCAATCAGTCCCGTAGGATACAAAAGTGTTGATCCCGTAGGACACCTACAAGGTACTACCCAATAGGTTAACTAATAATTCTTCCCTTCAGTCTAACCTTTCATCTTAACAGTCTTTCTCAATACAGTCAAATATTTTATCACATAAACCTCCTACAGTCACCT
>JBBPDI010078828.1:0-14455 GCA_037974545.1 Cucumis variabilis | reverse complement strand
GATCTGAGATTAATTGGCTAAACTCATTAACCACATTAATCAATATTCATTAATTGTGTGTACACTCCACTAAAGACACACAACTAAACTCTTCTCACTGTAGATATATTTCACTGTCTACGGATATAGATAAATAATAGTAAGTTAGTCCTTCACGAGTGTTCGTAACACCAACTGGGTCAATTTACCATTTTTCCCCTAGCTTACCTTTAATCTTTAAATATCAATGCTCCTCTAATGAACAACCTGTTTATGGTCCTACCAATAAATAGAAACCTCTCTCGTGCCATATAGAGGGTAGAGCCCTTTGTTCAAGACCTGGAAACACCATTTAAGGGAACACTCATCTACTTACCCTAAAGTAGGGAATGAGTGAATTCCATCTCATGTGATTATGTTCCTAGCTTGTCACTCGTCTTGTTCTCATAATGATAAGCTTATTGAGTCGATGATCTGGCCACTCTCACCCATAGATAAATCCCTTGAGAATAGAAGTTCATAATACACTCGGGATTAAGACCAAGTTACCTAGGTCATCCTAGTGAAATAGAAATCTAACTAGTTAATGGAGTTACATCTAGTGGTTACTATTTCACGGTCTAGTCTTATGCAAACTCATTGTATAGGATACTCTCACTCGTATGTCAACTACACAAACACGTTTGATCATTGCGTTTGTATCAAATACAAAGTGAGTTGTAGCCATAGTGTTATCAAGATAAGGTACCCAACGTTATCCCTATACTATAGAACCTTTAAGCTGATCTCAAACATTGATCCTTGTATATCTCTACATATTGTTCAAGACTCATCAAACAACTTAGGATGTTAGTTTATTGGATTTGAGTTATTAAGACAAAACTAATAATATAACCAATAACAATTATTACAATAATAACACTTTATTAATAGCGATCAATGAATTAAATTTACCATCTACGAGTTTTAGGACATAAATTCCAACAGAGAGGCAGTAAGGAAATCTTAAACTCAGGGTCATTGGGGAATTTGGTAGCTCAATTTTTGGTTATACCTACCTTAGAAGAGTAAATTGTTAAGGCATAACCTGAGGAACATACATTAAGAAAGTTAGTCGAAGAAGTGAGATGCGAAAGACAATCAGTTTATCTGTTTGGAATTAATGGTGTATTGCTAAAGAATAGAAGATTATGCATCCCAAATAGTACGACATTAAAGGAGAGTCTTTTGAAAGAAGCACACATCTCAACTTATTCGATGCACTTCAATACTACCAAGATGTACCAAACTTTGAAGGGCCTCTATTGGTAGCCAAGTATGAGAAGAGAAGTAGCTGAGTTTGTGACCAAGTGTTTATTCTTTCAACAAGTGAGATCATAACGACAGAAGGTTGGTGGGTTATTGTGCCCCTTTCAAATTTTTGAGTGGAAATGAGAACATTTTACTATGGACTTCTTTATCTGGATTGCCACAAACATCAGGTGGTTCTAACAAAATTTAAGTAATTGTAGATAGATTCACTAAGACAGCATGCTTCATCCCCACTAAGCAAACCTTCCCATTGGAGAAATTGGCTAAGTTATATGTTGACAAGATTGTAAGCCAACATGGGACTCCAATGTCTATAATTTTTAACCGAGATTCGTGCTTTACTTCAAACTTTTGGCCAAAGTTACAAGAAGCTTAGGAATCAAATAATGTTTTAGTATCTCATTCTATCCATAAACTAAAGACCAATCTAAAAGTTATCCAAACATTAGAAGACATGTTGAGAGCATGCACCCTATTGTTTAAAGGAAACTGAGATGAGCATCTTTCCTTTTGTTGAATTTGCGTATAATAATAGTTATCATTATAGCATTGGTGTAATACTCATATCTTCTATTCCATTCACTTGCTAAAAAGTTAACAGGTTGAGCTTTTGAGTTGCCCAAGAGTCTCAAGCGAAGTCATGAATCTCGAGATAGAAGTGAAAATCTCAGGCCTTATTTTTTAGAGAAAAGGCAGAGAAAGATAGAGAGAAAATCGAAGTGCATCTTAGAGTTGTGGCAGCTTGAGATTGAAAACATAAGGTTTTTGGAAGATGGATCTCAAGCCATCTCGTGGTCGTGTTCGACCCAGACTGAAAATAGAAAAAGGAATTCTATGGTTTTTGGGATGCGCTCATGTCAATTTGGTCCGAGATCATTAAAAGAAAACGTGTGACCCTCACCTAGCTTAAAAGTTTTGGTCATCACAACTAGCGCCTAGAGTTTCATCTCACAGGTAATGTATTGCGGGATAGGGCTTGCACACCAAAGTTTCATCCTCTAGATACCATAAAGAGTTTAAGGTATAGCAATAAAGAAAGAAAATAGAAAGTTGAAAGCTAAGTTTGAAAAGAAAACCGCTGAGCTAAAATTTATTTATATTTTGCTCAAGGTTTTCATTATCATGCTTTGTTTTAAACGGTATATCTACTTGGCTTTATAGCTCATCCTTTCAATATTTAATTCCCTTACAAGTAGAGATTGTGGTTCCAACGCCTGTTAAAGCCTCCACCTACTCTACTAGAAGTTTGATTAGAATTTGGTACGAATTATTCAATGGATGCATGAAAATTTTTAATTAAACTGATAGAAGACTTAGTTGTCGTTATCTGTAATAGACTACAAGTAAAGTGTTTTATTTTGAATTTTAAAAAATCGTGTTTTCTGAATGAGGCTTTGATCTTCATTTTGTCTATATAAGATTGTTGAACAGGTTGACCATTGGTTGGGTAAAACTGAGGATCTTTTGCAAAGATTTAATTCATTTTTTAGAAGTTAGATTATTCTTTTCACATTTTATGCCTAAGTTTAATTGAAAAGAGATAGATAAGAGTTATAGGTTAAGCAAAGTTGGCAGGCATTGTTAGAAATGTCGACATTTTGTGATTTGGTAACGGGTAACATGCCATTTTAACTACTTGGTAACAGGTAGTCTTCCTTTTGATCTCTCTTTTGCTCAAAGGTCTAAATTACGTAGTGATCCAAACACCTTATGTTTAATCAATTGAATAAAAGGTGTGTTCATGAAAATGAATTTGAGTCCATTCTATCCTTTTATCATGAACAAGCATGTACAGGTCACTTTAGTTCTAAATGAACTACTAGGAAAATTTTAGATAATGGATTATTCTTGAAAATATTATTTGTCAATGCATATTCATTTTGCAAATTTTGTGTTAAATAACAAAAATCTAGATCACTATCTTAAAAGGAATGAAATTCCTTTACAATCCATTTTACCATGTAAAATATTTTATATTTAGGGTATGGATTTTATGGGCTCATTCCCTTTCTCTTATGGATATTTGTATATTTTTTTAGAAGTTGTTTACGTTTCAAAATGGGTCACTCGTACCAATTTGGGCTTTTTTGATGTGCAAAGCACGTCAAAAAATGTCTACCATGATGGTCTTTACCAATCAAGTTGGTCGATATCAAGAAAGACTGATCATCAAGAAAACTAATTTTCTGAATGATAAAAAAATGTCATAAAAAACTCTTTATTGATGGTATTGACCATCAAGAAAGGAAACTTCGATGTTTTTTGTCCATCGTGGAAACTGAAAAACCCATCAAGAAAATCATTTTCTTGATGGTCAAAACATGCCATAAAACCCCTTCCTTGATGGGATTAGCCATCAAAAAATTGGATCAATCCATCAAGATAACCTGTTGGCATATTTTGCCTATCAATATAGCCCTTTTATTGACAGGTTTAACTCGTCAACAAAAAATTATTCTTGACGTTTTGAGCCTGCCAACTAAAAGAGCTTTAGAAAGATGGAAAATATGGGTCATTATGACCCTTCAATATATGTGACCTGTAATTGACCTCAAACAAGCTAAAAAAACTTGAAAATACAAAATCGTCAAAATATGCAAAATCCACTACAAAGCAACTTCAAACAACTTCTGCAAATTCTTTTCAACTACATAAACTGCACAACTCTGCCACAGCTCCAAAACTACAAAAGTAACACTACTCCATAACTTTAATAACTCGATACTTCTAACTTCACAACTCAAAAACTACAAAACTCACACAACTCTGGAACTTCAACAACTAAAAATTTCTAACTTCACAAATTCAAACAACTCATGAAAAATATCAACAATCACAAATATGAAATTCATACCATCATACCATATAATTGAAATGCAAGTAACATATATTTCATAAAATTACTAGACATCCATCAAATAAACTATTTAATTTTCGTTAATCAATTGTAAACGAATGTTTCTACAAAAAGCAGTATACTAATAAATAGGATCATCTAAGACATAACCCTACATAAATTGATATCTTATCACAGTATACCTAAACTATAAATATAAAAACTACTGATTCATTGCAATAAAAAACATGTATCTCATATGTAGCATCCCAAAAAGTCACAATATTCAACTCTTACCACATTCAACTTAGATTGAGTGTAAAATGCTTCTGTAGTAAACTATAAACAAAATAAATGTAATTTAAGAATTAGATTGTACTAAGTATAAGAATAATAGCTATAAGAGATGGTGCAAGAAAATATAATGCATACCACATCTGTAATTGTGATACTCTTTTTCCTTACTATGTCTTGCACGAACTTCATCACATAGTACCCACATTTTGTACTGCCCGGTTGTTGCGCACACTACACGCACACATATATTCAAAACATATGTTCAAATAAAAATAAATATTTAATTTAAATGCATATTATCATTTATTTGAAATTTAAGTACTCGTACCTTAATAAAAACCGAAGTAAGAGGTCAAGCTCTTGTGCTTGTTTCAGCATAAAACATTCTTAAAGCTTTGAATTAAAAAGAAAAAAAATATAAAACAAATTGCAATTTACATATTAAATATACGCTTAATGTGAAATAACTATTAAACACGAAGAAAATAAAGCAATGAAATAAAACATATAATATTAACGAAACAAGTTCATAGATGTTGCTGAGGATTATATCTTCAAGTTCATGGATGAAGAAGATGAAGAAGATGTTGACAAGGATTATATGTGGCAGAGAAGGAAACATACGAAGAAGATGTTGACGAAGATTATATCTTCAAGTTTATGGATGAAGGCATCTGTAAGCCAATGGAGAAAGGATTTCAAGATATGATTGAATGCCAGAATATCCTTCAAGAGACGCAATTGTGGAGTTAGAAGCAGGTAAGCGATCTGGAATTGAGAATGGACAACAAAAGTGCACCCACTACGACACATTTAAGTCAACAAGATGAGAAAATAGTAAAGCTCATAACACGAAATAGAGAACTTCAAACAAAACTTCTTGGAGTATGCAAGCAGAATGAGGCTTTAAATGAAAAAGTTGAAAAGCTGACTAGCATGGTTGAAGTCTTGGTGAACAGATGCAACACAGTTTACTGCGTTATTGAGAAACCAATATATGTTAGTGTATGTCGCAATCCCCACGCCTCAGGTTCCACTGAACTTGACAAGCCCTTTAACACCTTTTGATCTAGAGATACAAGCAAGGATGAATCCACCACAACCACCAATAGAACCACCTCCACAACAACCTCCGTCGCCACTGTTTCAATCATAAAGGGTCATGTTCAGCCTTTATATTTTGTAATTATTTTATAAATTTTTCATTTCTATCTTATGTAAATTATATTTTTTTGTAATTATGATCTTTACAATAGAATTACATATTTTGGGTCAATTATTGCACGATAAGTTTTCCTTGTTTTAAGTATAACTTCTTGCATCTAACCACTTTATGTTTTCTCAGTCTTTCAATGATAACTTCAGTTAAATAATGTGAAATAAGGTTTCATTTGTTATAAAGGCATTTAACTTATTAAGAAAACTTAGGAAACATTTTTATAGTTTACTAGGGGAGCAAGCTTTATCTCAAACAACTTTTGTACTAGTTTTCTATGAATAATCATAGCATTCATTTTCGCAATGAGGACATCACTAATCTCTAAATTTAGGAGTGGGCGAGGTTTGTGCTAAAGCATTTGAAACTTTTCGAAAATCATATTTGGCGTTTTTAAAATAAGGCCTTTTAATAAAAGTTAAAACCAAGCCAAAGGTTGTACACATTGGTAAATTTTTGTGTTCATTTATTCAATCAAAATAACAACACTTATGTTGACTCCTCTCACAAAAATAAGAAGCATAGCTTTAAAAGTAAAAAGTTAGAGATTTGTGAGGTGATAAGAGCTATAGTTGAGGAGAGAAATGAACTCATAAAGTACTTATGATTTTTCACTAAACGCCAAACTGTAATTATAAAAATATTTTTGCCGAATAAAAGGATGCAAAACTCTTCAAAAACTTTAGCCATTTCTGATATTGAAAATAAGATTTCTCGTGGGGAATAAACAAGTGTATTTTGAGTATTAAGCTTGTCGTATATTGAACTTAGAAATGTTTTCATAGAAAGAACTATGTGATGAGAATAAACCCTGAATAACGAATAGAACTTGATCACGTTTTAAGAACATTAGAGGCACTAAGACGAAGGTAAGTCTTTGGAGAGGATTGTGCTTGAGGACAATCTTGATTTAGAGAGATGCTTAAAGGACAAGAATTATACTAAAATTGAGGGTCTGATAACTTGTAGAATTGTAAGTTATTATAGCCTTTTAGGTAGAATAATAGACCAAAACGCGAGATAAGTGTGTCAAAACGCCTAGCTTATGTTGTAAATGAATAAATATTTAAAAATACATTTTACATAAGCTTTCTTTCTGCCTGCTTTACCCTATTTCTAAGTGTTTAAATGTAGGATTACTAACAAAAGAAAAAGTTGGTGCATCACAAAGGAAATCACACAAAGACTAGGCGAGAAGACCAAATCACTATGCGAGGAGAGGTTTGCTAAAAGACAAAAATGGTAGGTAGCATGATGTGACTTGAAAAAAAGGATAACTTTCGGCGCTGACATGTTCAGAAAGATAAATTTCTCTATTGTATAAGGAGCTACATCACCATCAAGAAATCAATGGTCAGACGTTTGAGTGGACTAGCTAGATGCCTAAACGGGCAATTACCCCCTCGTTTGAAGAGGTAGGTAGAAACCTAGAGAGTTGGGCAACTATCCCATCTATAAAACACATCTTCATCTTCTCCTGTCAGTCTATAGAATGAAAGCCTGTAGCCTGAGTGAAGAAGATCCCATCTCCATCTCCCCTTAACTTGTAATGCCTTTTCTTTTCTTTTCATTTTGTATTTCTTTACATTGTATGCTGGTTATATTGTATAGTAACCAAAGGCCTACATTCTTTAATACAATGTATACTTACGCCCTTTTCAATCTATCCATCTATGTACTATTCTTTTTTTTTCTATGTTATTCATAGTTTAGGTTTATGATGCATGCTTGATAAGAAGTTTTACTTATCATTATTATCGTATTAGCTGAGCTATTTTTGTCACTTGGTATGTCACCAACTACCCGAATGAGTAAGTAGCAAGGACGTGGCTAACACGCACACAGAAGAGTTTTCTCGCCTTAGCAAGATGACTTCCACCATTTGTATCCCAAAAGGTGGACAAGTGTAGAAAGCAAGCTCTGAGAGGTTGTTGTCCTTAAACGCAAAGCTCTATAAGTAGTATCAATAAATACTTCTAGATATATCTTATTTAACAAGGCTTAGTCATTTGGATCCTGAAAGAAGACTTAATGTGGCGTTCAATGACTCTGAGAGGAGCACATCTTAATCATAAGCTAATTTAATGAGTTATACCACATTGAGTTGGTCGTATAGCTTATTTGCCTGATAGCATTAGACCTTCCTTCACCCTTTCCGTAATACTAGTTCACGCCTTATTTACACCTCCTTCTTTCTATCAACCACCTTCATTAAGTCACCTTTACAACATCTATAGTAAACTTAAGTAGCTATAATTATTTTTACATTCTTTTACTTTATTTGTCATAACGCCTAATTAACATGTAGACACTAGAACTAAGCTTTGATATCGATTCCCTGTGTTTCAACCTTGGTTCACCATAGAAAACCTAGTGCTTCGCTTACACTTGCGCAAGCAATAGAAAAACTTGTACAATGAGGACTTAGAAATAGGTGGTAGAGACATTAGAAGCTTTTTGCATGCAATGGTTATGTCCACTCGCATGATGAAAAGAATAATGGAGAGCATTTTACACGTAATTATTTGTATTCGATGACATGTCATGAGAAGTTAAACATTGACCATAACAAGGCTACACCATAAATCTAACATACAAGCTACAACAAGATCTAACAATTTTGATCTGGTTAAATAAGTTTGTGTACCTTAATTCAAGGCAAGGTTTTAGAATATTGTTCCTAAGAAGACACAACTTATTTCATTGTATGTCCTATGAACAATTCCAATTTCAAAACAATCATGTTCAACAAGCAGCATATGGGTAAGAGTTTCAAAAACGACAAGTAGTTGTCAGGCGTCAAATTTACCACTTACTAGATTTTTATTTTCTTACTTTCTAGTTTTCTAGTTTAGTTTTTATCTTTGGAAATTATTTAAGATAATTTTCAATTCATTTTGGTTTCTAGAATAAATACACGAAATAAGATAAGTCAAGCTTTCTACTAGGCAACTCGAGCTCAACCAACAAAGCACTTGCATAATTCATAAGAGTTTTCTCTATTCCCCTTTTATTTCTTCTTGTACTTTTTAATTTAAAGTTGGGGTTGGTTTTGGTTTAACTCGATTGCATACATGCTTCATAGTGTTACATAAATTTATGGTATTAGAATTTTAGGCCCATTTTAAAAAAACTTAGCTTTGCATATTTAACTAACCTTTTCGTTTATACATAGCTCTTGCATAAATGTATTTGAGACGACGCAGAGCGCTTGACCTCAAAATGGATTAATTTTGAAACAAAAACAAAAAACATAGTCATCACCAATCTTCTTTATGGTGTGATTGGACCAAAATAAAGTAAACAACTTTCAAATAAATCACAAAGAAATGGTCTGTAAAAACTATTGTTGGGTTCAGAAGCCATTTGTGTATGAGGAAGATATTAGCACCCCACAACTCCAGTTTAGAAGTGTTGGTAAAATTTCAACACTTGAATTTAAAATATTCTTTAATTTCTTTTAAAAATGATGTCTTATTTTACCCATCAATACTCCAATATTTGAAGCAATGATCTCAAAAAATAAGTGAAGAGCATTTTATCAATTAAACTATATTGAAAAAACTTCTCACCTCAAGAAAGTAAGAAATTAGTACAATTTCTCAAAATCCATCATAAGAATATATTTAAGAAAATTTTCTCACCTCAAGAAAGTGAGAAATTAGCACAATTTCTCAAAATTCGTCGTAAGAATGGTTTTTTCTCAAGACCAAACCTCATACTCCTAAACACGTGGTCCTTCACATAAAAAAAATTCTAGAACATTAAATCTAACTCCCAAATTTTCTAAAGGGACACTTGCAAAAATAGCAAAAAAAATTATGATAATAGGACCCATGTCACTACACTTTCTTCATTGCGAAAGTAGCAAATTTAAAATTGATAACCCTTTAATAGCCTTCTAATAACCCTCTGAAAGTCGTCTAATAACTATTTAATATCACTAACTACTTGTCATATTTGTCACTTTGCAATATGCAGAAAAGAGGTGCCATGGGTTGTGCTTTTATCATCTAATGCAATTTCCCTTTTCTAAATTCCATCGTATGATTTTTTTTTATGAAAAGTGGTATAATTCATTAGAAAAGATTGATTTGGAAATAGAAATTTATACATATATAACAAATTATAAACCATTTACATTTCATATAACAAAAATAAAAGCCCATTAGACTCACGATGGATTGTTTTATGACAGGAATACCCTTCTTCAATTTCTTCTTATTCACCTTTGCAAGCCTTATCCTCTCTCCTCAAAATCCCTATCATCGACAAAGATGACGTCAAGGTATGCGCTGCTCCAGTTGTCATCACAACCATTGCTACGCTCATCAATAATCTCTCATATGACATCGTTTCCCACTTTCCTCGACATAACTATGTTATTTTCTGTCTTGCCTCGACATATCTCCATGTGGCTCGCTTCTTCATCAATTCATCAATGGCAATGATGTTTTAAAAAGTAAATGGTTTAAGTTGGTGAATCGAATCATGAAAGGTCCATGAATTGTGAAGAAAGGGGTAGGAAATTATAGAGCATGTTTGTTAGGGAAGGCATTGATGTGAAATTACCACAGAGGACATAACTATTTGGAAATTGACGTACATATAGGAAGCTCAAAATTTTTCAATGCAACTTTGCATCTCACGCTTGGTTATGTCACCAATGTTATAGTAGATATGGGATATCTTGTGAAGGGATAGGCAGAAAAGGAGTTTCTAGAAGGACTGTTCAATGTTGCTTAGAGTTGCTAATTGGAGATGTCTTTGGTGATTGTCATATAGGCACCAACATTGGCACGTCGAGTATCATGTGCAATGTTGAATCACCACAAACTTGGCAATGAAGATGATAACTGGTCTTTTGAGATTCAAAGTTAGTGTTGTAAATATGGTGATCTAAGTTCGTTTAGAGTTTTAATGCTTGGGTTTGTACGAATGAGATATGTAAGGTAAGTCACATCACAAACCTCTCTACGTGGCGAGACATGGTCATTGAATGTAAGATGCTCACTATGTCTCTTGTCCTTGTGTAGTTACCAATTCCTCGTGTAGTACAAGTTTTCCTATCGCTTGCTTAAGTGTAAGCAAAATGATAGGTTTCTTGGATGATCCAACGTCAAACATAGGGAACTGATATTAAAGTTTAGTTATAAGGTCTACATCATCCAGGCGGTATAAGATAACTATACAGTATAAGTAAAGTGTGTGTGTATAAGGTTAATTTCTACAGTAGAAATTCTGTAAAAGGTGATAAGCATGGCGAGAAGATGGAGGAAATAAACAAACTTGTGTTGAGAAAATGTGAAGGAAAGTCTTTGTATTGTCAGTGGTTAAACTATGCAATAAGCTATGATGCGATAAAGATCAGTTAATGACCTTTTAATTAAGGTGAGCACCTCTCGGTGCCTTAAACATCACATCTGGCTCACGGGATACAAATGACTAAACTTCATTAAGGGATAGCTATCTAGCAATGGTTTCTTATAAGACATACGTTACTTCTCATTTAAGGGTGGCAACTTCTCGGTACCAAGTATCCACACTTATTCTCCTTTCAGACACAAGTAATGAAATTTATCTTCTCAAGGTGGAGTTTGCCTCCAAGCTCAACTCCTCCTTATGATCGTTAGCCATGTCCAACTAACTCGATATATCCACACTTACTTTCTTGAGTAGTTAGTGACAAGCGTTGGCTATGTGATGGATTATAGCTCAACTAACTCGATATATCTTATAAGTTACACTACTTATCACAAACCTAAACTACCTATAACACTTTGACAGATGAACAATAGTTAAATTATAGATTAAAAGTGGATAACTATGAAATGTATAAAAGAATGCAGACCTTAGGCCACTATACAATATGAACAATATACATTACACTGAAAAGCAAAGACATTGAGAAGTATTACAACTTAGGGAGAAATGGGCATAGTGGAACTTATCTCTAAGCTCTCACATACAAATTTATTAGAGAAGAAAAAGAAACTTTAACAGACGGCAGAAAGGCTAGTCCTTTTCACCTACTCTTTAGGGTTTGGCCTATTCAAGCCCCGACTTTTACTTGGTAGAGATGGAGTATTTAATAGAAAACTTTCGATGGAAAACATTTATTCTTCTGATCATGTCATCACTAATTGCAGTCTTTGTCAAGTCACATCAACTCCAACTACCATTCTTCTTTACTAGGGAACCCTCCTCGTGTGATGATGTGGTTCCTCGCCTAGGACTTTAGTGGCCAAACAAGGTTCCTATAGCATAACCTTTTCATATGCTCTTCTTTGATTCATTATGTCTTTTTTTCTTTCTAATCCTACGATAAAACACTGAGAACCAAGATAAAACAGGTATGGAGACTTATATGTGTTGTATTTTCTAATAGTTATGAATTTGCGATAGAATTTGCGTGTTTTAACACATTTACTATGTGTTTTTGTTCCATTGTTCTCCTTAAAAGGCCATAATAACTTGTATTTATCTACAAGTTATCAATAACTGATTGGATTCAATCAGCGGTAAAATCTCCAAGTCTTTCTTAGTTCATGAGTAAATTTTCTTTCAACCTTGAAATAATAGATTCGTAGATGAAAAATATAAAAGGTACTAGCTAGATTCATGATTGTAGATAATAATTGGAAAATGCTCGAGATTATTTGCCTGATTGAAATTTCTCTAAAATTGAATCGAAATTATATCTTGCTTTCAAAATCACACACAACCGATTTTTGTTCTATAATAGAATTTGTTTGATTATAATTCTTAAATGGGTGGTGGAATTACTTTGAGTGCATATCGTCTGATCTGATAGAAGATATTTATTCGATGGTAATTTTTTCTGTCTTCTATAATGAATTGTGGATAGAGATAGATAATGACAATCCTATATCTTTGTCTATATGTGATATAAGGTGATAAAATTCTAGGGATACATGGATATTTCTGCCCATCTCATTTTCTTTGTATTTTATAATTAATTGTGCGTAGAGATGAACGGTGATAGTCCTATATCTCTGTCTATCTATGATCGAGGGTGATAGAATTCTATCTCTATCTATCACAAATAAACACAAATATCAATTTATCTATGTTTATCCCAGATATACTTGAATGCTTGTTTATATTGATTACCTTTCTCTTATTTATCTATTAGGTTGGTTCTGTTAGCAACACTGAATAAAAGATAATGGATGACAATAAATAGTTCATAGTGAAGCTCTGACTTGGGGGATTGTAGTTATCGAGAATGGGATTTTGAGGAAATTCCATTTGCACATGCACTTGCTATTCTACAGATGCTTAATTTAGATACCTATTCATATACTTAAAACTACATAATTCCATTTGCAGGTGAATTTAAAAGTACACTAAGACGTTTTAAATGTATTCATAAAGGTTATAATAGTAGGACTTGCAAAGTTGAACCAATTAATCAAAAGAAGTATTTTTAGTTTATGAATGATATTTTATGATTTATTCTTGTCTTCAATTGTGTAAATATTTTTAATGAATCTAAAAAAATCATAAAAGCTACGGATGACAGAGATATCTTTGGGTACACAGATGACATATTGATTTATCTTTGCCTATCTTAGATAGATAGAGATAGTATTCTATTTTTGTATATCACATTCTCATTTCATCTGTTTGTAGCATCATCATCTAATTAACTCATGTGGAAGATAGACAAAGTTAAAGTATTATCTTTGTCCATCTTAGATAGACAGAGATAGTACGAGGCCTTGATCCAAAAAAAAGGAGTCCTGTTAAAGAGGAGACTTGCTGGGAAGTTATTTCAAATAACTATAAGTGTGAGGCATTCTTCAAAGAAAAAAGAGAAAAGGCATCGTGAAGAGAAATGTTTGAGTCTAAGTTCTATCGTGATAAGATAAACGACGCGATAATAATAACTAGCAGGAAAGATGCATGCGTTGGATGCTAAGAGCTAGGCATTTAAAGTTATAATGTGAGGAGAAGTACCTACGCCTAAGGGAATGTGACCAAGAGGTAAGTGTTCTGTTGAAATGACTAGACAACCCTCTAAGAAAAGTAAATGTCTATTACTTATCATGAAGACAAAAAGAGTCAGGTGGAGGGTTTGGCTTTTCAAGGAGATATGATTGGCATCTTAAGGGAACATCCAATTACTGCTAACATTTTAGCCTATGTGTCAAGTTTGAGATGGTCTCTTAACACAAAGAACCGATAATACGCACGTGTAAAGCGTGAAAGTGACTGTTGGATGTGAAAGGTCACTATAAATAGGGCCAAAGTCCAAAGGCAAAAGAAGTTTTTTGGAGATGTTAGACTTTTTGATGAAAATGACAAAACAAGTTTTGAGAGTTGAACGACAAAGAAGAAGTTGAAAGCAAAGTGAAAAAACTGAAGGCTCAAGTGTTTGTGAGTGATTATTATAAATAAATGATTGTTTCTTAACGAACTTTTAGATAAATGACGTTTGTGAATGATCCTCACTCATATACTTCATTTACGGTAAATGGTTTTCATATGAAAAATATATATCCCTATGAATGATTTTCATGAATATGTGGAAGTATTACATTATGTTCGTTACGTTCGTGAGAAGTATCTTCTAAGCATTTGTGTGTTATATCCTTTCGTAATCATGTGATATGAATGGTATTGTGTTGTTATGTCATTCCGTGTTGTTGAGCTAATGTATGTAAGTATATTGGTCATGCATTGTGTAGTGATGAAATGATTTGTTTAAAGAAGGTATGAGAACATAATAACGGTTGAATAAAAGAATCTTTGTACCATATGCAATATAATGACTCATACTTGTGTGCTAT
>JBBPDI010078824.1:0-14455 GCA_037974545.1 Cucumis variabilis | reverse complement strand
AATCTCATAGATGGAGCTTTAAATTGGTTCCCTTCCGTAAGAAAAGAAAAGACTAGAAAAATAGACTAGGAATTTAAATTTCTTTTTTACTTATTGAGAACACGTCATAAACCTAAACTATGAATAACAAAAAATCAGATGAATAGTAGAGGCATGGATGGAATGAAAAATGTATAAAGATACATTGTATTAAAGAATGAAGGTCTTCGGCCAATGTACAATATAACTAAATACAATGTCAAGAAAGAGTAAATTTGAAAGAGTAAGAAAATGAAATACAAGTTAGGGGGAACGGGGTATGAACTCTTCTCCTGTCAAACTATAAGCTTTCGCATTATAATCTGGTCGGAGAAGATGAAGGAGTGTTGTACAAACGGTAGTGAGGCTAATCCTTGCCAACAACTCTCTAGGTTTTGGCCCATGCAGGACTCCTTTTTGGTCTATTCGAACCTCTTGCCCATATAGGCGTTCTTTTTCTCTTGGTGATGATGAAGTGCTTTTATAAGCAACTTCAGGCGGAAAACTTCTATTCCTCACATATCTTATAGTTTTAAATTAATTTAGTTCAATCAAATTTAATTAAATAAAATTAAGCTAAACTATTAATTAATTCTTCAACTAATTAATTGCTAAATTAATTTTTTTTATTTAATTCAAATAAATTTCTCTCATAACCAATAATTTTAATATGAATCCAATTCACATTAAATTAATATTTGAACTCAGTTAAATATTTTATCTCTTATAAATTAACTTTGAATCATATTCAAAATTAAATTTATATAATAAACTTTATATTATAAAGTATCACCATACATTATTCTAATTTCCAAAGTGAATTTGAACATTTCAAATTAAAACCAATATAAATAAATCTCATTACCCTTTATGAGATAGGAAAGGGACCTAATGGACCTACTGATCAGAAACTACAACGATATGAGATTAATTGACTAAACTCATTAACCACATTAATAAATATTCGTTAACTGTATGTACACTCCACTAAAGACTCATAGCTGAACTCTTCTCACTATAGATATATTTTGTGTTCACGGATATAAACTAATAACATTAAGTTAGTCCTTCACGAGTATTTGTAACACCAGCTATGTTAAATCATCATTTTATCCCTAGGTTACTTCTAGTCCTTAAATACTAGTTCTCCTATAGCGAACAACCTATTTATGATCCAACCAATAAACAGAAACCTCTCTCGTGCCATAGAGAGGGTAAAGATCTTTGTTCATGTCTTGGAGACACCATTTAAGGAAACACTCGTTTACTTACCCTAAAATAGGAAAAGAGTGAATTCCATCTTGTGTAATTATGTTTTCAGCTCCCCACTCGATCTTGTCTCTAGGATGATAAGTATATTAAGTAAAAAATCTAGCAACTCTCACCTATACAAATCAAAAGACAATCCCTTATGAACAAGAGTTCATAATACACTCAGGATTAAGAGTAAGTTATTGAGGTTATCCTAATGAAATAGAAACCTAACTAATTAACCTAGATACATCTAGTGGTTACTATTTCGTGGTTCGATCTTATGCAAACTCATTATATACGATACTGTCACTCGTATGTCACCTACATGAAGACGTTGAATAATTGCGTTTGTATCAAATACAAAGTGAGTTGGGTCCATAGTGTTACCAGGATAAGTACCCAGCCTTACCCCTATACTATAGACCTTTTAAGCTGATCTTGAACATTGATTCCTGTATGTCTTTACATACTGTTCAAGTTCATCAAACAGCTTAAGATATTAGTTTATTGGATTTAGGTTATTAAGACAAAACTAATAATATAATCAATAACAATTGTTGAAATTATAATAATAACACTTTATTAATAACAATCAATTAATTATATTTACAATCTATGAGTTTTAAGATATAAATCCCAACAAACTCCCACTTGGACTAAAACTCTAGTCTCTATGGGATGTATATAATATAGTAATCCTCAAGCATTGAAAATTGTAAATGTACAAGTATATTACATAAAACGTATATATACAAATACAATAAACTAGTGCATCCTCATATCCATTACACATCTCCCACTTATCCTAGATTAGCTAATGTACATATCATGTAGACCTATACTTTCCAGATGACCCTCGAACAATTTAGCCGTGAGAGTCTTCGTAAATGGATCAACTTCCAAATCATGCAGGAACTTCCTGAGCCAAACTGCTTCACAAGCAGCGATGTATTCAGCCTGCATAGTAAAGTCCATAATACATCTTTACTTGATGCTACACCATACCACAACTCCCCTATTTAGGGTGAACACTGATCTCGATGTGGATTTCTTAGAATCCTTATCAGTTTTGAAATCAAAATCAGTATATCCTGTAAGGATCAAATCCTTAGCTCCATACATAAGCATGTAGTCTCTCATTCTCCTATGATGAGAATGAGAGACTACATGCTTATGTATTCGGGCTCCATTGGCCTTGGTGAAGATGAAGTGCCTGTATAGGCTACCTTTTGATGATAAACTTCTATTCCTCTTAGCGTGTTAGCATTGACTCTGGCACTGTGAAGTCACCCCCATTTCAACTATCATTCTCGTCTTCTAGTGAGCTTTTCTCGCGTGATTATAAGTTCTTTGCCTAGGTTGTAAATCGCATCATGAATTTCCATCGCGTAACCTCTGCACGAGATGTGCTCCTTGATTTTCTCATTTCTTCTTTTCACATTTATCCTGCATTTAGACATGGTAATCGCGTAAAATAGGCATGATGTTTATGTAAATTGTATATCTAAACATTGCGTTTATACATGGTAATCGCGTAAAATAGGCATGATGCTTATGTAAGTTGTATATCTAAACATTTACGAATTTATAATGCGAGTTACATGATGTGATCCTTTTCTTATGCATTTTCATCTTATTATTCTAATAAAAGAGGCTATAATAATGAATGTTTATACACGTAATTATTAAGCAACAAATCCAACTTCTTGGGATTTTTCACTAATACATGTGTTGGACAATCCCAAATTCTCAAGTGACTTAAACTAGGTTTACATCCTCTCCATAACTCAAAAGGTGTTTCAGAAATACTCTTTGAGGGAACATTGTTGAAGATATGAACTGTAGTCTCTACTACATACCCCCAAAACAAGCTAGGCAATTGAGCATAGTTCATCATTGAACGAATCATGTCTAACAAGGTTCTATTTATCCTTTCTGATAAACCAGTTTGTTTAGGTGTAGGGTGCTGAGAGTTGCGATTGGTTTCCATGTTCTATCATATAGTTCTGGAATCTCAAATCCATGTACTCTCCACCTAGATTAGATCGAAGTATTTTAATCTTTTTAATTAGTAAATTTTCAGCTTCAACCTTATACTCTTTGAACTTGTCAAGAACTTCAGGCTTATGTCCCATTAAGTATAAATAACCATACCTTGAATAATCATCTATAAAAGAGATGAAGTAATCAAAACCTCCTCTAGCTTTTACATTCATCGAACCAAAATTAGTCTGAATGTATAATTTCTAGGGGGTTCTTTGGCTCTATAACCTTTTCCAATAAAATTCTTTTAGTCATCTTTCTTTCAAGACAATATTCACATGGAGGCAATGAATCATCTTCTAACTCATCTAGAAATCCATTCTTTACCAATCTCCTGATCCTATCGAGATTAATACGACTTAACTTAATGCAAAAGATAAGTATTGTTATTAGGAGAAATTTGTTGCCTTTTATTTTGATTATTAGCAGTTTTAAACATCTCATTATTTAAAATTGATTTTGCTTCGTCAGGTCTTAATAAATACAAGTTGTTTTCAAGCTTAGCCGAACAAGTATATACACCATTCTTAGAAATGAACGCTTCATTTAAAGGAAAGTTTACATTATATGATTGTTCAATAAGACAAGAAATAGATATAAGATTCATTTTCATCTTAGGAACTATGTATGAGTTTTCTAAAAATAAGAATCTATTTCTGAAAGAGAACTTAACATCTCCCACTACACGAGCTAAAATGACATCTTCTATTCCAACCTCGAGTCTCATCTCACCCTTCTTGAGCAGCTTAAAGGAACTAGTTTCCTATAAAGAAGAGCAAACATGACGAATGGCTCCTAAATCAAGTATCTAGGCATTTTGGTCATTTTTCACTAAACATGTTTCTAACACAAGTAAATCATATTTACCTTCTTTTTCATTCTTCTTTTTAGCAAGGTATTTAAGATAATTTCTCTTACAATATCCATTCACATTGTAGAGGAAAGATTTTTCCTTTTCGACTACCTTAGCAGAAGCAACAACACACTTCCCCTTTCTTCCTTTTTGGATTTTATAAATTTTCTTAAACTCAGAGGATAAAGGTGCACACTTGGTTTCAGAGGACGAACCCATCTGAAACCTCTAGGAATGGGCAACGTTTGGCTCTCCTTCCTTTTGTCTCTTAAACATCTTTTGGAGGGAGTCCATGATCTGACGCAATGACCATGGTCTCGTGTTTCTTGCTGATAAATTAGACATGCACGATGGAAACTAGATCGAAATTCTACCCTAATTGTACTTAGTTAACGTGTAAACCCTCAATAAAAAAAATAAATTGTAATTTAGAGTTTTGAGAATACTTACATTCAAGGCTCTGATTTTTTTTGAACAACCACTAAGGTTGACCTACTATCCTCCAGACTTAGAACATAGTTGTGGGATTCGTTGGATGAAAGAGTTGGGAGAGAGAAAAGGATGGAAATTAAAGAGAATTTGGGCTTTTTTAAAAAAGGAAAACTTTTTTTTTTCTTTGATAAACTTAGGAAGAAAAAGGAATTTATTTCTTGAAAGAGCCAAACTTCAAAAGCTAACCTTCTATAAGTGTTCAAAGGCCCTGTTTATAAGCAATTTCCATGCAAAATTGCATGTCCATGCATTACTAAAGCCCAACAACTCAAAGTCCACTTTTTTTAGTAGACATTTTGTCTTTATCAAGATAACACCTAGTTCACTAGAGCTAGTGGGATTATTTAAACAAAATGTTGGATTTTTCCACTAACTTTAGTCAAAGGAAAAAATGGTCATTTGTTCAAATGTCAAAGTTTGACTTTTCAAACCAAAAGTCAACATTTTTTACTTTTTACCATTTTTTCCATCTTGACTAATTTTGACCTTTCGAGCATGAATCCACATTCATTTTTTGAAAATTTAAATCATATTTGAATATATTGCCGGTCAAAATTTGACTTTTCAAAGAAAAAAGTCAACATTTTGACATTTTATAACTTTGATTATTTCTACCATTTTCGAGCTTTAGAGTATGAATCCGAATTTATATTTTTAATATTTAAATTCCATTTAAACATAAAGCTCTATCTGTAATTTGAAATCTGACGACTATATCATATATACTTGTCAGTTTCTCTCTCCTCTCCTAAATCGATCAAATTGATTCATTCCATCATACTGTTCTAAGTTTATTTCATAGATCATGGGTTCCAACTATTCGAGATCAGCTAGCTAAACTTTTTTAGACCAGAATAATCAACATTTGTTAACTAACTCGTCATTCCCTAAAGTCCCGTAGTTGCACTCTCATCACTATAGATATATTTGTGTCCATTTGTCTTAACCAACTAAGTTAATCCTTCACACAACTCCCCCCCCCTTTTTAATATAAATATATGAAGTAGCCACACGACCCTTGGATAAATCAATCCCTCGTTCATCTCTTTCGGCAAGGAAGTTCCTCCATCTGCTTTCTATGACGGCCAACAATAATTTTTCATTATACGACCCTTTTATTTCTTTGTTTTTTCCACGTGCGATGATGTACTAAGAATTATTGTTTGTTTGCATGTTTAGGTTTTGGCGTTTGATAGCTTATGTAGATTTACTTACTGATTTTGACGTTGTTAGTGGGTTGGTTTCAATTGTGATAGTTATTATTTTTTTTTTTTTTGTGATGGATAAAGTGTGTATATATATATTTTTTCCTTTGTTTTAAATAGTTGAATACATATGTTGAGCACAAAGGGTGGGAACATTTTAAGTATTTTACAAATAGTAATAGTTCAATTGTTGAATCAATTTGTTTTGTTTTGTTTTTTAATTGGTGAATGGTTTCTGTTTTTGGTTTGTTTTGTATGCAATATATCCTTTTATTTTCTCTACAGAGTATGAATATATTTGATTGAAAATGATTAAAAAATGGGGTTGTGGTGGGTGGTAACAAATGATGAGGAGAAGAATAATTGTTTTATGAACAACTTTTTGTGAGTATCGCTGGGAAAGCGTAATAAATAAGTTTTACATTGGTAAAGAGTTTTTATGTCTTTTTTTACTGTCTCTTATGTAGGATGCTAAAAAAAAATGATCAGTTCATTACTCTGAGCTTTAGTGCAAAACTTTTTGTTATCCTGTTTTGTTAGTGCTCTGTTTATTATTCGCATTTGATTTGTGCAACTATTTAATTATAATTTGTTTACTTTTCTTTGCCCCTTTGATGCACATGACCAATGCTTTATTTTTGCATTTCTTTCAGTCATCTTGCACTTTGTGATCTCTTGACCAAAGAAGATTAGAAGATATTTTGTTTTAATCTATTTACTTTTTGTAAGTTTGTGTTATTTTGTCACTTTGTGTTTTCACTTTGTCATTTTTGTTGTCACTTCATCAATTTGTTGCTAATTTGTTAATTTGTCACTTGTATTTGGTTTTCTATTTTAGGTTATACGTGTGATCTCAAACATTGGTTTTTTTGGATATTGGTAGAAGATTTTGAGTTGACTACTTATTTTGGTGTAACATATCTCACTTATTTTGGGTTAAAGTATATTTTGGTTAAGTGAATGATTTTTTTTTAGTATAGGAAACTTGTGAAAAGTTAGAATGACAAATTTTGGCTCAAATGTATATGTACTACTAAACGTTACATTGTTGATTTGAATATTAGTTTTATTTTTAATATAGAAGCTTATTTTTGTTATATTTGTTCATCTATTGGTTTAATTCTCAATTACTTATTGTTAGTGCATAATTAGGTATTATTGAAAAAAAATTGCTTATTTAGCAATTAGAATTCATATATAGAAGTGTAAACTATTTATGCCGACGAAAACAATGTCGACAAACATATATTTTTTACTGCATTTTGAAGAATGGTTATGCCGACAAAACATTGTCTTTTCGTCGAGACAACATATATGCCAACGCAACATTTTTTGTCGGTAAACATGTATTATAAAGACGAAATTGAGTTGTGTTGACAAAACGTGTCGACGAAATGCAATTTCTTTGGTAAAACTTGTACGTCGACCCAATAATATACATCGGAAAAAAGAAGTTCATCGGTAAGAACTTCTTCTGACCTGGAGGGCGATGTTCTTGCCGATGCAAAAAAATGCGTGGGCATAACTTAGGCCGACGTTTTTTTTCGTTGGTAAAAGTAAAAATTATTGTAGTGAACCTTTATTCATATACTATAGACTATTTATGTTATATACTTGAACTTGATTCACATTTATGTCTCTACATAAAGTTCAAGTTTACTAAAAAATAGCCTGGAGACTTTAGTTTATTGGATTTAAGATTATAGTATTCAATTTCTCAATAACGACTTGATTGAATAGAATATGATTACAACTTACGAGCTTTAGAACATAAATTCCAACACTTGCTTAGTATGTCAGACATATTAGACAAGAGATAGACATGGGTCTTGTCACAATGGTTATATGCATCTCTGAAATTCTGAGATGCATTTTGAGTAGGGAAAGGAGGACATTAATCCATTAACATGAGATGCACTTCCATGTCGCATAATTTTCACCGGTTAATTTTTCGTTTTTAAGTAGTTGAAATAATTAAAGAAGACATGCTGAAATATCAAACAATTGATCATATTAGTTATCTTTGTTTTAACCCATTACACAAAATAATCTAATCAATTCAGCAAAAACAAGAAATCAAAGAACCCTAATAAAGTTCATATTGAAAAGATAAAATATTGGGAATTTACTATTTAAATTTTCAAAAGTAGAAAAAAAATAGTTAATTTGGTGGAAGATTTTGGAAGGTTTGAATAATTTTTTTGAAAAGATAAAAAAAGTTCAATAATTTTTAGGAATATTTGAAAAATGGTAGAATTTCGGTTTAATTGATTGTATATGATGCAGCGAGAAAACCCAGAAAAACCTAAAGCAAATCTATAATGTTGGAAAATATTAAAATTTTAGGAAAATCTCGATATTCGATCTTGCCCGAAATTGATCGAAAAAAATAGTGTTATGAGTTTTAAAAAACATGTGCTATCTTTTAAAACTAAAACTAGAATGTGTCAATTTTCCTCGAGGTTTCCATATGAAACATTAGACTGTTGGGCAGTCATTTCCAAGAGATTGGTGTAAGAAATTGGTAATAATGGGAAGAAAGAAGAACGAAGAAAGGGGGAATTTGCAGTAGTTTTGAGATTCTTGTTTTTTCTGTTGGTTGTATTATATGTAATTAACATTGGTCTTTGTTTTCATTGTCTCCTTGAGATTGGGGTTTCTGTGAAGTATTTGTTCGGACAAAATGCACCCTTTAATTTTCATAAATTTAGAGTTTACATCTATTTAGTCTTTAAAAGATTCAAAAGTGACATTTAATATTTCAGATTTGTGAAAATAGTTATAAATAGTCTTTTAGTTCACTAACAAAAAAATAACAGACAAATTATAATATTTTTGCTATTTTTTTTATTAAATCAAACTGGTGTGGCTTTATTTATTTATTATTGTTAATTGTTTCACCTTCTCTGACCCTCCCACGAATATGCTGAGATAAACACTTTTAATTTGGATCAACTATCCGACTCTTGTGTGAACCGGATAAAATACTAATCAATAATAACAACAACAATTATCAAAGAATTAACACAACAAATTTAACGTGGAAAAACCCTCTCAATGTGAGCAGTAAAAACAACGGACCGAAGTCAAAATCTCCGCTATAATCTTTAATGAGTCTAACAAAGTTCTCCTTAGTCACAACTATAGGTAAATATCTCAAGAATAAATTCCAACAAGCGTCAATAACAATAAAAAAAAATAGAAAGATATCACAATACGTGGTAGCCAACTATCAACTAGATAGCTCCAAACAAAATTTCCACAGTTTAGAATGAAGACCCTTGTGCCAAGAATATACTATCAAAATTTTAACTCGATCAGACCATGGATGAATCCACCAAATGGCTGAAATAGGAACTGCAACAAATTTGTTTTTTCTATTTTTTAGGCTGTGTTGCAGTCATTCACAACCACTTTTTTTTCTTTTTTAATTGCATAAAAGAAATAACCCTAACCAAAAAAGCGGGCTGGGCTTCAAAGTGAAAAAAGGCCATCAGAATCTCCTAAAAAACGAAAAAAAAAAAAAAAAAGTCTCGTTGCTATTTTGTCTCACATTTAAGGGAAATGATTCTTAGACCTTCTCATTCCCACAAATCTAAAAACCTTATTTGTGAATGAAAATCAGCAGATGACAATGACGAAAGGCCTATGAGCAATGGTGAGTGATAAACTTGGGAAGAACGACAATATATAAGTGGAGGGACAAAAATGTATTTATAACTTCTCTCAAAACTCATTCGCTTCCCACTTCAAATTTGATTTGTTCATTAAACAAGCCATAACTGGTAAACTATTGGGTGAAGGGTATTGAATTCCAACCAAAGCATGTGATCTCATTCTCTGATTCTTAAAACAACTAAAAATACAAATAATTAAGAAAATGTTAAGTGTCATACTTTGTTGATCCACAATTATAGTAAAATCTCATTTTGAAACTAGTTGTCTTCCTGAATTTTTCTAATTCCATGGCTCACAAGGTTTGGGATGGTGCGAATCGATTAGAGGAAATTGGGAAGTAGAATTTTCCTTCTTTAGTAGAGTTTTAGAGAATTTAGAGAGATCGTAGAGTTTTGATTGAGTTTGAAGACTCCAAAGGGTTCTATTTATAAGACTTTACGGTTAACTCACAAGGTTTGGGATAGTGGGAATCGATTATAACGTTATTCGTATTTCTATTAAGATAATCGTTTGTACAGATTTGTAAATCAATTCTTTAATTCTTTCCTACAATTATTTTTTAAATCTGAATCTAATCCAAATAAAAATATTAACTCTCTTAAATTATTTACTTTCATTATTTGAATCAAATTCAAAATTAAAAACTAATCTTCCATAATTCCATTATATATTTTGAAAAAGTGTTGAGATACCTCATCACACAATGGAGACAGTTGTTAAACGAAAAAGTACGAACAAATGAAACAAGCTAGTAAAATAATAACGAGTGAAAGAGAAAGAGACAAAAAAGTTGGTATCCTAGTTTGATGATATATCACCTATATCCGAGAGAGTAGTGTGCCCAAACAAGATATATAATTCACTCTAATATTGAAAATTCAAGCAATTTACAACTTAGTATCTATCTGTAATACTCCCGGTATAGTGACTAATGCAAAGTTAACTCTCAAGTGTACTTAGACCCCTCTTAAGTGTAAGATTCACTCCCATCCACGGGCTTAGGATCCCCTTGAGAGTGGTAATATTAGTAATTTCCCTCCAGCTAACACAGTACGGTAATATATTTCCTTCTGGTTTGCAAACTCCATTCACTGAGGACTCCTTATCTATGTTTGAGTCTTAAGCTCCCCGTAAGACTAAGAATTGTGGAAAACACACTCTGATGAATTTCCATCATGGTTGAAATCAAAGGTAGATAATTGTTTCTTATATCCCTTGGTTGATAAACTCCAAAATAATAAGCTACTAAAAGCAACTAAATCATGTATTTGGATTTGACAGATTGAAATGGATTCATTAACACCAATGAATCGAAGTTCGTAAAGTGGCTTTCAAATGGATCTAGAAAATCTGCAGTAGCATTCACTGGTTTTATTGTTAATGGTCAAAGATTTCATGTCAAGAGTATTGAAAGATCAATACAAAACAGTGGTGTATCTCTTAAAGCAAAAACATTATGAAAATCAAGTTCTAGAGATGAAGCTGAAGTTGTTGACATGGTTTCTTACTATGGTGTGCTAATCCAAATTATATATTTTGTTAGACTATTATGTACATCAAATTCCTTTGTTTAGATGTGATTGGGTAAATGTCTCAAATGAAGTAAGAGTTGACGATGGTTTTAGGCTTGTCAATTTACATCAAAGCCAACATCAATTTAGTAAGGAGTTGTTCATACTTGCATCACAAGCTAACCAAGTATTTTACTCAAGAGAGAATGAGACATCCAATTGGTATGTTGTATTGAAGGCGCCACCTAGAATATTTCATGATTTTGAGATTTATGTTGGAGTATGATGCATTTATTCGTGAAAATAATTCTACTCCATTCAAGAACGTTGATGAAGATAATGAAGAATGTAGTCATGCAAGAGATGATTGTGAAGGACTCTTGATTTGAAATTTACATATTTGAACTTCCACTAAGTTTTGGGTTGTACTTTTGTGTTGGCTATAGAAGAAACTTAAGAAACGTAAAAGTTTTTCTTATTTATATGTTCCCTACATGATTACGGTATCTAAATAATCCTATATTAACTTACATTAATTGTTTTTATTTATAGAGAATAGAGAAGGAAGAAAGCAATGTGGTTGCCAAAACATGTCTTGATTTTGATCTGAAAGCACCAAAAAAGAGAATTTCTACGAAGGGATTAAAATCCCTTTCAAGAGGGTTACAAACGAGTGAGAATGACAACAATAGCAAAGAGAATGACAAAGAATGAGCTATCCTCACAACATCTGAAATTCAGCCACCCAATGATGGAGATAATCTTGATAGTACCCACACAACATCGAGTGCACCTGTACCATTTGATTCACCAGCATCTAGTACAAGAGGAGCACTTCAAAAGTTAGCTTCTAGAGGTCAACTTTCACCTATTTTAAATGGATCACAAGAAGTGAGCATTCAAACCAAGTTGAACCTACTAAGCAACAACTCCCAAAAAAAACATAGAGGTCCTACAAAGCTAAAAATCACTGCAACTGAGGATTGCAATAAAATGAATATAACATCTAACCAGTTTGGACAACCCATTGGTGAAGGTTCAGTTGGATTTTTGTCGTTTCTAGGTCCACTTGTGAGAGAGGTAGTGCCTCTAACTGTAAATGATTTGAGAAAATTGTCAACAAGGTACAAGAAAATTGATGGCCATCAATTCAAGTAAGTATTATATTTTTCCATCTTGCATAATTTGATTGATTATAGTATGTTTTATTGATCATACACACTTAGAATTATTTGAAATATTGTAGTTAAGATACAATGCAAAAGAAGATTGGTAGAAAAAATATTTTTTCAAAAGATGGGTAGACTGTGGCGAGCAGAAAAATCACGAGTGGTGAAACAAATTTAATCAACTTCCAACAATGAAGAGCTCTGTAAAATGAAATCATTCAATATACAAGCTATGCAAGATTGGATGGACTTTGTGAAAGAAAAGAAGTGTTCAAGGTTCAAGGTAAGTCAATGCCATTTTTTTTAAAAGACAATTATGGTTAATTCTTTTCATGATTAATCCATTTGTGTTCGATTAGGCTGAAAGTGCAAAGTAAAAATCAAATTAAAAAGAGGAAACTTTTGCATACATGTAGCCATAAGTGTTATGCTTGATTGGAAAAAGATATGGTATTGATTATTCTAAATAAGAAATATAGTGATGTTCTTAAATCTAGTACTATATCTAACTACATTGCTTATTTTAAGAAAAAAAAAATTGTTCGAACTCATCGCAGTAACAAGGGTCGTACTATGGGCTAGAGCACATAGGAAGAAAGATGGAACTCCCGTTAACTCAAAGGTTAGAAGAAACCTTGGTAAAGTTGTAAAAACTCTTTTATTCAATATATATTTGTTGAGTAGTTGTTGGCTCTAGATACATATAACAGTTGGGGGAATATCAAATACCTCTTGAGTTGTAAAGTTGTATTAGATGTTATATTTGAATGACAAACCATTTTTAGAGGTGTTGCTTTATGATTTGCGGGGGACGGGTGTTGTGGAAAAGGATGTTTGATGATGTTTTCATTACTTATTGTTGCCTTTAGAAATGTATGAGTTAGGGAAATATCAATTACTTGTTGAGTTGTCGAGTTGTACTAAGATGTTCTTTCAATAACTAAAACCATCTGTTGAGAATGTGTTGCTCTATGATTTGGTGGGGGAGGAGTTGTGGAAAGGATGTTTGATGATATTTTCATTACTTGTTGTTGCCTTTAGAAATGTATGAGTTAAGAGAATATCAAATACTTGTTGAGTTGTGAAGTTGTACTAAGATGTTCTTTCAATGACTAAAACCATTTGTTGCTTTACCATTTTTTTTGGGCGGGAGTTTGTTATAGAAAAGGACGATGTTTTCATTACTTATGGTTACCTTTAGAAATCTATGAGGATGTTTAATTTAAAGATGTTTCCTTATTTGGTATAATTTCTAATTATGCAGCTAAAGAATAAGTATATGAAACAATTAATTCCCATGAAATATTATTAATAATATATGTATAACTTTCTTTCTAAAGTAGGTCTTCTTTCTAAAGTCTTCTACACTTTGCCAATGCATTCCCATGAAGTATTATTAATAATATATATGTGTAACTTTCGTCTTCTTCTTCTTCTTTTCTTTTTTCTTTTTTTTAATAGAAAATTTATATCTTTACTTTTATACATATACGTCCATTAAACGTATATGTATATCTTTGCTATGTACACATACATGTACATGAACATTACTTTTTTGGTGTACACAAAAGTTAGGTATATATTAAATTTGGAATTCATTCAACTACGTCCAAACTATATTTGTTTGATGTGAATGGTTTCAAGTAATTGAAACTTTTTTTTCTTTAAGATTAATTTCTTATATATGATAACGGGTTTGTATGTATAGCTAGATTTATATAAATTAAGTTTTTATTATAAAAATATATATGTTTGTATTGTTTTAGGAGTCTTTCAAATAATTAAGGGTTGCTTCGGAATGTTAGGTAAGTATTGTTCCTCAAAACTCTTATTTGTTCAAATATATGGTTTGCTTTATCAACTAGATATGATACAAAAGCATAGATATATTATATGATGTAGTTACCACCATGGTTGAGTAGTCTTGGACAAACTTCTATATTTAGTAGTTATGATTCTTGATGTAATGGCAACTTGTTTCGTTTTATGATATGGGGATTCCTTAGAATTGTTTGTACATACTAAAAATAATGAGTGGTGATGTTTTGGATTGGTTCGGCAATATGAAATGAGGTGCAGCCTAATCGTTCTAATATTGTTCCAAATCTAATGATTTTGGAGGTGACTTTAATGGAACAGATAACAATAGGCAGTAAGGTGAAATTTTGCATTATTTGAAATGAATCGTTGGTGCGAGATTGGCCTGTGTTTACTGATTTAATGCTATGTTTA
>JBBPDI010078807.1:0-14459 GCA_037974545.1 Cucumis variabilis | reverse complement strand
GAGTTTAGCTGCACTAATGTATACCAAGAGCCAAGAGGTTCTACATTCAAATTCTTCATCCCCATTTACAATAAAAAGAAATTCGAAATTATGGTTGTCAAAATAATTTTAGTTTAGTATTCTTGGTTTCTGTTCCTAAATGTGAATTAAAAAGCCTTTGGGGTGGATTCAATCCCTACTGCAAGTATGCTGAGAAAAACTTTAAATTTTAGTTGGGTGAAACTATGGAGAATACCAAAACAAAATATAAGCCCTTTTGGGTAAATAAAGAAAACCCTAGAAGATAAAGAAAGCCATAGGCGGTGGCCGAGAAGCGGCGGCGGCAACAGCAAACAAAATGGAACAAAAAAAAAAAAGGAAAAGGAAAAAAAGAGAATTTAGAACCTGAAAGAGCGTTGAGTCCATTGAAGCAGGTTTTGACGAAGGAGGTGGCGCCACCGGCATTGGCAATGGTGGTTGGTTGGTGTTCGAAGTCGTCGTTTTGCTTGGGCCCGTTATGAAGCGGCGCATAGAGGTGGCCTGATAATGTGCGATGGACAAACTCATCATCCATCGGAACGATTGAAAGAGAAAGAGAGAAAGAGAGAGAGAGAGAGAGAGAGGATTGGGTTGTTAATAACAGAGTAATAATTCAATAGTTGCTTTGTCTTAGTCTGCTTTTGTGTGCTTAAAAGCAGGAGCTATATATGGACAACCTCATCCCATAACAGTCAATACCAGATTTACTGCCTTGAACATTGGGGTTTAATGGTAAAACATTGATAATAATATGTAATGCTAAAATATTATATTATATTTTTATTGTACGAAAAAGTTTGTGGAATATTTACTTTTAATGGATCATAAAACATATGTATGATCCGTAATAATTTATAGATTTGAAAGAGAAACCACAATGGAAAAGTTAAAATTTGTGAGTTTTCACATTATTGTTAAATTGTCGATTACTAAAACATAATTATTTCTGCACAAACTGCACTACAAGTTAAGATTTTAATGTAGGTCAGTAAAGAACTTTTAATGTACATCGTCATCGTTTCTGACGTTCAAGGATTTTTGCCTTTTCTCTTTTAAGATATATATTATTAAGATAACAGTCACACACATATATATAAAGTTTGTAGTTTCTGTTCAAAATGTTCTTATATTTTATAAAAAAAATTAAAAAAATATTCTTAAATTTTTAAAAAATAGTTCATGAATAATCTTACCATTAATTTTAGATAAAAGCGTTAAAAATTTTGTTTAAAAAATATCACTAAACTATTAAAAAGTTTAATAAATGTTATTAAACATTTTAAAATACTCATTGATTTTAATTTTAAACCAACTTTCTCATTTATTTTTTCTCAATTTAAGTTTATTTATGAACTTTTCAATAGTCGAGGATTTTTTTAAAAGCTTTTAACCGTTTTCATTCCAAACTGAATAGTAATAATATTTTTTTAAACCCCTTTTAACATGTAAGAGCATTTTTCAAAATTTAGAGATATTTTTTATACAAACTACAAAGTTCTGTGATAATTTTTATAATTTAGCTTATATATAAATGTTGAGATATTCCGGTATACTTATCGATCCCTTTTATTCTTTTATCCCTTCGTAATTCCTTTTATAAAAAAGAGTTATGCATACACAAAATTAGAAAGTGACTTCATTAATCGTTATATCGTACAATGGAAGGTTACTTCCATTAAACATCTGTTAGCTAGGAAGACCCACATCATTGATGCCCTGTCCCCATGTCTAATGTGATCTAACTAAATTTTCAATATAATCTTTTTACAAATACATGATTAAAACTATTCTCACGATAAATACAAACACACATTTCACTACAAGAAATAAGATTTTTTCCGACGTAGCAATACGTCGCTGAAAATCCTAACCAAGGTTGAAGAAGGTTATTGCGACGTCGCAGACAACGTCGGCAGGCACGTCGGAAAAAGCACGTCGAGGATACTTTTCCTGACGCAGCTCATGTCAACGACGGGGAAAATTTTCCCAACGCACGATGTAGCACGTCGCAGATGGCTTTCGCGATGCTGCGTCGCAAAAGGTTTCCGCGACGCTGCGTCGCAAAAGGCTTCCGCAACGCCGCGTCGCAAAAGGCTTCCGCAACGCCGCGTCGCAGAATGCTTTAAATATATATTTTTTAAATTAATTATTTTATTCAATTAATTATTTTATTCAATTAATTATTTTATTTAATTAATTATTTTTGGAGAACGAAATTGGATAGAAGAAGGGATGGAGATGCGCAATTCAGAGAAGGGAAAGAGAGAAAGTATAAAGAATGAGAGAGGAAGACGAGTGATTTGAAGAAGGAAAACATGGAGAAAGTAGAGGGAAGGAGAGAGAGGGAGTGCTGAATAGTAACAAAGGAGAAAGAGGGGAACAAGGACACTTCCGGCAACGACAATGGTGACGGCGAAGATGAACGGACGATAGCAGGAATTTTCTCCTCTCCCTCTCTCTCGGTCGATTTTCTCTTCCTTTCGTTTTGCAATCGGTTCTGTGTTGAAGCAGAAGAAATAGAGTGGACTTTCCCCGACGTCTTCGAACACGTCGCAGAAGGATCCTTTCTCCGACGTCGAGTAACCCACACGTCGTAGAAAGGTTAAATAACGAATTAATTATTTAAACATTCTCCGATGTGCTCTTGCCACACGTCGCGAAAAGGTGACAATTGTCACTTCAATACGTAACTTACAACTTACACTTTTTAGACTTTCCGCGATGTTTTGTTACGTCGCGGAAAGTCACTTTTCACGACGCGACATGCATGCGTCGTGGAAAAGTGACTTTCTGCGACGTATCATACTGTGCGTTGTGGAAAGTGACTTTCCGCGACGTTAAAATAGTGTGCGTCGCAAAAAGTGAACGTATTAAATTTAATTTTTAGACTTTCTGCGACGTAGCATCGTGTGCGTCGCGAAAAGTTATTTTTTGCAACGTAATATTACGTGCGTCGGTGAAAGGTGATTAACGACGACACACCTTTCGCCTACGTTGTTTTTTGGCACCGCAGTTATGCCGATTTCTTGTAGTGTTTCAATCAAATTAAATTTATATAAAAAAAATGCCTTTATACATATCCATACACTCTACATAATGGTGATTAGTGATTCATCTAAAAGAGGTATCATTGATGATATCCAAAATGAAATAAAAGATGATGCAGAGAGCTTTAGAAGATATTCTAGATTGTCCAAAGATGAAGAAATCAGTGCGACTTTTGACTTTTGATATCTGATACATGTCTGTGTGTATAGTATCTGCGAGTTAGAAATATTGTGAATAAATTAGATCTCAATATTTGATGAAATGAAGATTCGATTCAGGACAAAACAACTCTTGTTGTTCATGATGTTACAAGAGTTCATAGAACATATTAAACATGAATGCAACAAAAACTAAATAAATAAGGCAACAATGAACCATTGAGGAAGGAATAATTAACATATAAGATGTGTATGAAAAGAACTACAAAACGAGGAGAAAGACACATCGAACACTTAGAGTGAGTAGATAAGTAAAAAAAAAAAAGAGAGATAGAAGATAAATTGAAAACGAAAAAGAAAGCAACATTGAAAAATCTTGAATTACCAATTATATATCGTATATTATATTCTCCTAATTTGTGAGTTTGAAATATGTGAAAAATCCAACAAATAGAAATTAATATTAATTTTTAAAAAATAACATGGGCTGAACATATAACTATAACTTTATTAAATTACCGTTAAATTTATTAACAAAAAAATGACATGGCATTGAATGACACGTTTTAAATAACATGGGCTAAACTATGTTCTTTGCAAAATTCTTAATAGAAGCAGACCAACGTTATATATTATGTAGATAGAATCAAAGCTCATTTTTACTTTCAAAAATGTTGGAACTTAAATTTAGAAAAATTTTAAAAAATAGTCAATTTTACAAAATATTTACAACATATAGCAAATTTTATCACTGATAATTATTGATATACTATAGTGATAGAAGACCATCAGTGATAAAATCCAAAATTTTACTATAACTTATAAATATTTTAATTTATTTTACTATTTTTAAAATACCCCTTAAATTTATCTACTCCAAAAACCCTAAATCAATTTACCATATCATCTTTGCCATTTTCTCACCATCCATATTTTATCGAATATTGTTCAAGATTTTGGACATTTACACAAGTGAACGTATGGCTACTGTCAAAGCATGATGTTACATGACTGTTGTAATTAAGAATTCCATGTTTGAACACAGTAGATAACTTTTAAAAAATAAAAATTACACATAACAATCATTAAAAAGGCAAATTTTAATTATAAATTTATTCACAGATATAAAGATTATGTTTTGTTTGTATTATGTAGTAGGTTAATTTCTTTTTTACAAACTAATGTTCTGTTATATATTTAAGAAGTAAAAAACAAAAAAAAAGAACATTGACTTTTTAACAAATTATTATACCTTTGAAATGAGTTTTTGAGTTTTTGCTTACTAAAAAGATTTCTCGTTTTAGGACGAAGGAGGAGAGAAAGGAGAAGGGTCGGGGGCGAGGATGGAAGAGGAAAAACAAAAAACAAAAACGTAAAGAAAAAAAATTCATCTCATAAAAACAAACAATTGTAGATACCGTATTTTGTCCTACATTTTTTATTTTTTTTCATTTATTTATTTATGTCTATTTTTTTTATAAAAGAATTTGAATTTGAATTTTAAATATTAAATATTAAATTTATGTTTTAAAAAAAACAAAATTTTAAAAAATAAAATAAAAATAAGAAAGGTTGTTTCCTCTTCCTGTTTTTTTCTAACCAATCCCTATTTTCGTTTTTCTTAGTCACCACGTTCAAGCCCCACTCTCTCACCTTGTCCCACTTTCTGTCCGTAGTCTTTCACTTCACTTCACTTAATAATCTAAAAAATAACCTATCAATCTTGCCTAAACCTTGTCCTATAAAAAGAAGGAGGAGATGGCTGAGCGATTTTGAGAGGAAAAGGTATTTTCATTTACTGGTGATTTGGAAGAATTTGAAACATCAAGACAGAATAAGCCAGCGTATTTGAAAGGTAAGTTTTTTTTTTCTTTAATTTAAGTCAATTTAATGTTTTTTTCTTTAATTTAAGTCAATTTAATGATTCATTGCGATAATCATTTGCCCTCTATGTTAATTCTTCATTATTTATTTACATTCTTGCATCTCGTTAATTATTTGACACCCATTTGGTCCATTAGTTTTAATTATTTGGCTTCTGCTTTCCTTCTGCATAATATTGTAGTATCCCATTTGGTTCCTGTATAATATTTTAGCTCCCTATTTGGCTCATGTATAATATTTTTAGTATCTCATTTAGTTTATGTATAATATTTTTAGTATCCCATTTGGCTCATGTATAATATTTTAGTATTCATTATGTTAATTATTCATTTGAAGTGTTAATTAATTAATCAACATCTTGCAATAATTATTGTTATTTATTTGCATATTGCAATAATTATTTGGCTACTGTGTTATCTATTTGCATCTTGCAATAATTATTTGGAACTGTTGTGTTATTTATTTCTATATTGCACTAGTTATTTAGCATTCATTTGCATTGTGTTATTTATTTGTATCTTGATTTAGTTTAGCATGTTGGCCTACTTTAATTACTCATTTGTCACTCTGAACAATTAATTATTTGCATGTGCATTAATTAATTACTTAACATCTTTTTAATTATTTGGCATCTAGGTTAATTATTTTATGATTTCATTGGACATGTTGACATCATGCCTAAATTAATTATGACATCGTGCATTAATTAATTACTCAATTATCTGCCTGGCCTGCGTTGATTAATTATTTTGCATCATTATTTTGCACTCTGGCATGTATCCCATTTATATTATCCTATATTTATTTTATGTATCTATCTGTATTATTTTATCTCACCATATTCCCTTATTTATTTCATAAGTTCACACTATCTTATCATTATTATTATTTATTTATTTTCTAATTTAAAATAAAAATCTAAATTAGAGAAAAAGTATTGTTTTTTACGAATTTTATAATTTAAATTCCATGAATACATGAAATTTCTCCATTTGAAATTTAATTAATAGATTGTCTTTAAAATTATAAACACATTTCATATTTTAATTGGGACTGAGTAATGTTTTTTATGAATTTTTTAAGTCTTATATACATGAAATTTCTCATTAGATACCTATGATGGATATTAAAATATCAAATTTTGATATTTTAATATTCTTGAGGTGGATGTAAAAGAATATCTTTTAAAACAAAAATAAATTTCATTTTTATAATGGTCCTATGCCACCCATAATTATGAATTCATGCTTCAGTTTTATTTTTTTCAATGTGAATTGATAACCATGAAACATTTAAAAAAACTAAATAAAAAACTTTGTTTTGTGAACCCTTATAATTTAGTTTAAAAGATAAAATTGAGAAACCATTTTATGAGTGTTGTAAGGTGCTAACACCTTCCCTACACACAATTGACTCCTGAACTTAAATCTCATGAATTTACGTAGACCATTTTTTTTCTTTGAGTGACCAAACACACCTTAATATAGTTGGTGACGACTCCAAAACTATTTATTTATTGAAATTAAATAGACGAAGAGGTCGGCCGCTCGGCGTCGCGATCACGTCGCGACAACAATAAAAATTAATATTATTTTTCCACTAGTAAACTAAAAGTCAAGTTAACTGAAGGACCATTTACAAGTATATTCTAAACCTCATGTAATAAAGTGTCTATTTTGAAATTTCAGAGACCAAATTTAATTAACATGAGAAAGTTGACTTGAGTAAGACAGTCCTGATCACAAGGAGATACTTCCATGACGACTAGAAGAAAATTATGGAAAAGCTTCAAAAACAGCTGGATTTGAACTTCGCATACAAACCCTTTCATGTTGAAAAGACAGTGGCTTTCTTCGAGGAGAAAAATCTGGTAAATCTCTTATGCAAGAATAGAGGATGGACCACAATAGGAAAATTTTATGTTAAATTTGAGGCCTGGAACAAGACAAAACATGCCACCAAAACTATTACCAAGCTACGGTGGCTGGACAAAGTTCAGAGGTATTCCTTTCATGCCTATAATTATTCTTCTTTTTATTAAATCGGGGAAGCATGTGGAGGATTTATAGAAGTTGCTCGGGATACTAGAGAAAGAGTCGACCTTATAGAAGATGTCATCAAAATTAAATACAACTATTCGAGGTTCATACCAGCAAACATCAATATAGTTGATGAAGAAGGCAACCATTTTCTGATACAGACTATTGATCAAACTGAAGGGAGATGGATGAGGGAAAGAAATCCAAGAATACATGGCACTTTCACTAGTGAAGAGGCAAAAAATTTCGATGAGTTTAAACCGAAAAGTGAACAATATATGTTTATTGATCACGTAGCATTTTCACCAAGTTGGGCCGCTGGAGAACAATTAAGTTGAAGAAAAGTGGTTGAAAATTCGTCGGAATAATTCCTCTCCAAAAAGTAATAAAAAAATGAGCACAATGATGAGAAATTTAAATTATGACGGTGATAGTGACAATAGTAGGAGAAAACAAGACAGTTCTGACGGCAAGCCAAAGTCATCATTTGAAAAGAAGAAGTTTTACAAAGGGAAAAGTTCACGTCAAAGGTCATTTATTAATTCAAAAAGGAAAGTTTCATTTACCTACCAAAACATAAAATATATATTTTTTGACCCAAAAGAGAATTCCACTCAAGCCCATTAGAATCAGAAGCCCAGAGGAGAACCCACAAAAAGATAGCCCGAACAGCCCAATTAATTTGAAGAAAAAAGGAAAACAAATCTACAGAGTAAAAAATTCAAATAAGCCAATAGACGTGCCGAAAACAAATTAAAAAAAATAGTGGAAACAAAGAACAATTAATGAAAATGAAGTCTTTGACTTCGCAAGGACGATAAACCTTACAGTTGATTTGTGTTTCCTCTCACCCATCACTGATGATATTATTCAAGCCCATAAAATTTATCTCCAATGAATTCCCCTCTTTCCCCTCCTTCACCAACACAATCTGACATAGTGAAAGACAGTGTCAGCCCCATGATGATCAGTGACAAAGAACACAGCGTCGGTCCCATGATGATCAGTGGAAATGGAAGATTCTGAAAAGAGAACTGAAGAGAAAAAATTCAAAAAGAAACTTACGATCCTAAAAAACAATAATTTGAAATTAGCTTCAAATGATAATGTTGAATATGTCATCAATGATCAGAATGTTAATGATGATATGAATGTAATGGGTCTGTATAGAATGGGGCATCCTAGTTCTCCATGAAGGTTGTATGTTGGAACGCTAGAGGGTTAAGCTCTCCCTCAAAAAGAGCCCAAATAAAAAGTTTGCTTTCATGTTATATTCCTAACTTTGTGATTCTTGTTGAAACTAAATTACATTCTGTGACAAAACAAATCATCAAATCTCTTTGGAGTTCTATCAGCATAAAATGACATTGTATTCAAGCTATTGGAAATTCGGGTGGAATTTTAATAATGTGGGAAGATCTTAGATTTAGAGTGACTGATCAAGTTGTGAAGAATTTCTCTCTCCATCAAAATTTCTTTCCCAAATGACATTAACAATACCAGTTTGTGGCTTACAACTATATATGGACCGACCAGCAGATGTAATAGAAATGATTTTTGGGCTAAGCTTGAAAAGATAAAATCTATTTGCCTTCCAAATTGGCTTATGAGAAGAGACTACAATGTTAGATGACAATCGAAAACCCTTGCAAAAAATCCAGCGACTGCTAGCATGAAAAAGTTCAATGCTTTTATAAATAGTTGCAACTTCATTAACCCCCCTTTAAACAATGCAAAGTATAAGTGATCAAATCTTAGAAATTTGCTCATTTTATCAAGACTAGACAGATTTCTATACACTTTGGATTGGGAAAATCTCTGTGCCCCACACTTCTCTAAAACCCTCTCTAGAGTAACCTCAGATCATTTTCTCATTATCCTTGAATCCAACAATATAAAGTGGGGACCCTCCCCTTTTAGATTTTCAAATTCGTTCATCAAAGAGGTTTCTTTCAAATAAAACATTGAATGTTAGTGGAACAAAACTGCTCAACCTAGTCATTCTGGCTACTCCTTTATGCGGAGAGTTAAGCAATTATCAAACACCATTGAAAGGTGGAGCAAAGACCTCAAAGATACAAATGAAGAGGAAAAACAGACCTGGATAAAGGAAATTGATTCCATAGACAAAATGGAAGAAGATAACAGTATTACTAGATATCCACATCATGTGCAGAACTGCTATCAAATCTGATCTTAGCCAGTTGGCATTCAAAGAAGCACATATATGGGCTAAAAAATGTAAAAGAATATGGAATCTGGAAGAGGATGAAAAATAAACCTTGCATTCTTTCATAAAATCTACTCAGCTAGACAAAGAAGAAGCTTCATCTCAAGTATTTCTTCAAATATATGTGCATATCAATGGTGAAAACAAAGAAGCAAATTATTATCTTCAATACAATAGCTGTCACCCTCTGGTCCATATGGAATGAAAGAAATAAAAGGATTTTCAATGATATAGAAAGATCCCCCTCTGGGATTTGGGAAGATATTTAAGCCTTACGGATTTTTGGACCAGTCGTTCTCCTCTCTTCAGATACTACTCGGCCAATAGCATTGCTTTAAATTTAAATACTTTTTCATTTTGACTTGTGGGTCTCTCGAGCTTCTCTCTAGCCATTTTTGTACTTTTTCGGCTTCTTGTACTCATTTCTCTTATATATTAATGAAGCAGAAATAATGAGGGTGATAAGGAAGAGTCTATCTAGTGAAGATGTTCTGGTGTACCTACTGACTCATCGTATCTTTTTCAAAAAAAAAAAAGGAGAGAGAGAGAGAGAGATCGGAGAGCTTAGAGCTTGGAGCTTGGAGCTTGTTGGCAGCTAAAAGAAATAACAAAGAGGGAGAACCTAAATCCTTTATCAATGAAGAAAAACTCCCATTAATACTTTTACCTTCTTTAAACGATAGTAATTCAAAAAACCTTTGCCAAAAGAAAGAAAAAAAACACTTTTTTTATATTTTCACAAATAGATAATCGAACTGCAAAAAAAAATTTAGCTTAATAATTATGACATGATTTTCTACCCTAAAGATAAGAGGTTTGAAATTTCAACTCATCAAATTTTGTATTGAAATAGATAATAAGAAATAAGCAAGTTTATTAGTTATGTATGGTCTATCAAATGATAGACCACCAACAACTAATAAACTTGTTGGGCCTGTTTTATGTATTTTGTTTGGACCTCAATTTGAATGCAGGATTTAAAGAAAGCTTGGAGGAGAGAAAGCCACGTTGATTTCTTTATAGTTGTACATGCGTGAGGAGGAGGATGTTTATCCCTGCATGTTGAAGAAAAGGAATAGGAAAAGAAAAGGGGAAAGGTAAAGTAATTACCTTTTCTTCTTCGTTATTTGTTTTTTCTCTCTTTTTCTTTCAAACCCTAAATTGATGTCTTTATGCTTTGTTTGAGTAATGCTTTTCACAGTAACATGAAGATGAAGGAGAAGGGAGAAGATTGCAACAAGGATTTATGTGGTTCAGCAAATAGAGGCCTACATTCACAAGGAGGGATCGATCTTTTCTTATTATTGAAGATAAGTACACTGACTCCCTCTTTTTCTCTCTCTTCTTTTTCTTGTAGATGAAAAACTATGTAAAAGTTGTAAGTTAGTGTACACCTTTACATATTTATAGGTGATTTACAAGACATTAGTTAAAAAAAAATGTAATACTTATGCTTATGTTGGAATTCAATTTATTTTACAATCTCCACCTTGAATCCAACTTGAAAATGTTGACGATCCTTCCATCTTACTTTTCCCTTTTTCTGATCTAACATTTTTCAGGTAGGTTGAAACCTACAACCTCGAGACACTTTTAGAGGTTCAATATTGAGACCGGCTTGGTAAAGCATATCGACAACGTTCTCAAAGGTATGTACCTTCAAAACTTGTAGTTCGTCTGCTTCAATTTTCTCTCATATGAAATGATATTTAATATCTATATGCTTTGTTCTGCTATGGTATTGTAGGTTCTTGGATTCCAAAGTCTTTCATCAGTCCTTTGGCCACAATCCCTCTTTTACAACTTCTGATAATTCTATACATTCTGTTTCAGTAGTTGAGAGAGCGACAATATATTGTAGGGTTGCTTTCCAACTAATTAGATTAGGACCATAGAGAAATACATACCAATTACGCTTCTTGATCTTTTGTCACTGTCACCAGCAAAGTCTGAGTCCACATTACCTATTAGTTTTATTTCTTTCTCAGTGGTCCTCATGTAGTTTATTTTTGTATACTTAGACCAAATTAGGTATCTTATAATCCACTTGGTAGCATTCCAGTGTTGTTTTTCAGGATTAGCCATATACCTGCTGACTAGGCTTGCTGAATAGGATTCATCAGGTATAGTAGAGATCATCAAGTACATTAGACTTCCCACTGCTTGACTGTAAGGAAAATTTTCCATTTGTAGTTTGTGTTCTATATCTGTCTTACTAGGGAAATTAGCAGCTGATAGCTTAAAGTGTTGTGCAATAGGAAGAGTAACTGGTATAGCATTAGTGAGGTTGAATCTTCTGATCACTTTCTCACAGTAGGTTGTTTGATTTATGCTTAGTATAGATTGGTCTATATCTAGTGATGTCAATCCCTAAAATCTTCCTTGATTCTCCTAAGTCTTTCATGTCAAATTTTTTACTTAAGAGATTTTTTACATGAGTTAATTTTTCTTTAGAGCTTCCAACAAGGAGCATATCATCCACATAGAGTAACAAATAGACCTTGTCCTTATAGGTTGTTGAGTTTATATATACACACATCATATGAACTTCTTTGAAAACCCAAACTAGTAATAAAGTCATCAAATCGTCTATACCAACATCTAGGAGATTGTTTCAACCTATATATTGATTTCTTTAATAAACAGTAGAGGTCTTCCTTACCTTGAACCTCAAAACCCTTAGGTTGAACCATATAGATTGTCTCTTCTAGATAACTATGGAGAAAGGCTGTTTTTACATCAAGTTGATCCAATTCTAGATTGTTTTGACCAACTAGAGATAGGAGAAGTCTAATAGAAGTTGGTTTAGCAACTGGAGAGAAAATTTCAGAATAGTCTATACCTTCTCTTTGAGTGAAACCCTTTACTACCAGCCTTGCCTTAGACTTTGGTTGTGAGCCTTTTATAATTCCTTCCTTGAGTTTGTAGATCCACTTGGATGTTATTGGTTTGTATCCTTTTGGTAGAGAGGCTAGTTTCCAGGTGTCATTCACACTTAATGAATTGATTTCTTCATTCATAGCTTAAATCCACTGTCTAGCATCACTACCATTCACAACTTCCTCAAAGGAACTTGGTTCTAAATCATTAGGAACTATTGTAGCATTTAGAACAAAACTTATGTAGTTAGTTCAGCATACCTGGCTAGAGGGACAATTATCCTTCTTTGTTTGTCTCTTGCTAGGGAATATTGGCTTAAGTTAGGTTGTCCTTCAACTATTTCAGCTTGTTCTTCACTTAAATTCTCTAGTTCTTATTCAGTAATTGTAGGTTCCTCAGTAGGTTGGGTACTATTTCTAGTGTTCTCCACCTCAATCTGAGTAGTATAGAATTTTGTGTCATTTGAGTTTCCTTCAGTGTTGCTTTTCCCTTGCATAAACATCTTTGATTCTCTGAAAAGATCATCCTTACTGATTATAAACTTCTTGTCAGTAGGGTCCCACAACTTGAAACCCTTTAGTCCTTCTATAAAACCAATAAACATACACTTAGCAGCTTTAGCTTTTAGTTTTCCTTAGTTTTGATGGACATACCCTACACATCCAAACACCTTAAGGTCATTTAGATTTGGTGGATGTTTGGACCATTTCTCCTCAGATGTTAGGTGTCCTCAGGAGGTATGAGGGCTTCTTTTCAATGTGTATACATCATAGGCAGCAGCTTCAACTCAAAACTTTTCTTCCAGAATGACACCTGACAATAGGCATCTTACCCTTTCCATTATAGTTCTGTTGAGCTTTTCTGTCACTCCATTTTGTTGAGAGGTGTATATCTCACAGTTTTGTGTCTTGTGATTCCATTTTTCCTACAAAAATTATTAAACACCTCTCCACAAAACTCTAAACCATTATCAGTTCTAAGGTATTTAATCTCTTTATCAGTTTGTTTTTCAATCATTAGTTTCCATTCTTTAAATTTTTCAAAAACTTGATCTTTTTTTTAAAAAAAAATAAATCCAACTCTTTCTTTAAAAATCATCAGTAAAGGATAGAAAATACCTTGAGCCACTTAGGCTTGGAGTAGATGTTGAACCTCATAGATCCGAATGGATGTAGTCTAAAATTCCTTTAGTTGTGTGTTGTGCTTTGGTGAATCTTTGTTTCCTTGCTTTGCCTAGCATACAGTGTTCATAGAAAGACAATTTGCTGCATATGTTTTGAGGCAGAATGCCTTGTTTAGATAGAAGCTCAAGTCCCTTGTGGCTTATATGGGACAGTCTTTTATGCCAAAGGTCAGCCTCTGTTAAGTTTAGAGATAATACAGTGTTTGCCTCCTCTATCATTTCAACCCCTTTTATTATAAATAGGTCATTTAGTTTTTCCCCAACCAAGACTTCTTTAGCTCCCATAAAAACTTGGAAGACTCCACCTTTTCCTTTATATTCACATCTTAGAGAGTCTAGCATTCCTAAGGAGATTAAATTTCTTTTAAGATGGGGAACATGTCTTACATTTCTAAGGAGTTTCACAGTCCCATCCTTTAGTTTCATGGTAGCTGATCCAATTCCAGCAATGTTACAAGCATTATTATTTCCTATGAACACAGACTCACCATTGATTTCCTTATAGGTATTGAACCATGCTCCAAAAGGTGTCATATGGTATGTGCATCCTGAGTCTAGAACCCAATCACGTTTTCCTAGGGGATTTATATGGTTGACTTGATCTAAGGTTGATGTCAAGGCATCAGTATAGGTAAATGAGCTTTCTACTATAGAGGCTTCTGGTTGTTATCCTTTAGAGTCTTTTTCTTTCTCTTGATTCTTTCCCTTAAGGAAAAAACATTCTTGTATTAGGTGTTCCTTGTTTTTACAGTATATGCACTTCTTTTTCTGTTTAGTTTTCTTATCTTCATTAGAAAAATGTTTATTATTGTTTTTACCTTGATTGCTTTGGGATTTACCTTTGACAAATAATCCATCTCCACTTTAATTTTTCTTGTGTGATGATTGTATTTATAATTCTCTGGTTTTGAGGGTTGATATTATGGCATATGTTTTTGTTGAGATTTATGTCCTAAAACTCGTAGATTGTAAATATAATCCATTAACCGTTATTAATAAAGTGTTATTATTGTAATAAT
>JBBPDI010078793.1:0-14467 GCA_037974545.1 Cucumis variabilis | reverse complement strand
TTTATTTAATATTATTATAAAATTGAATGAAATGCAAATACACCATAATCATATTTCGTTTTATTTTATATCGTTTTACGGTGCACAAATACACTGTAACTAACAAACACGATATTCATTTTATAAAGGGGTAAAATTGGTCGAAAATATTCTTAAAATATGTATCTTATCTGATTTTGTTAAAAATCAAATTATTTTGAATAGTTGCTATTTTTCAAAATGTATTCTATTTTTTTGCTATTTTCACAGCTAATTCTGTAACGACCCAAGTTCTCGAATCAAACTAAGATTGATACTTAAGTACTAGACCCATGCTTAAACATAAAACTGGATAAGTTTAAATAAAGTTTTCACAACGACAAGGAGAATTTATAAAAAAAGTTCGGGCTCTAATTAAAACAAAGTTTCAAAGATCAATTTAAATATCGAAAAAGAAAGTTAAACCACGAAAAGAAAACCCCTAATAGTCTCATCTACTTAGGAAAACCAATAAAAACATAGACAATCAGCAGAAGCAGTTTGAAGGACAATCCCCTATGACAATCATGACTCCTTCTTGCCCCTCGTCGGTCCACCTCCCTTTTTACCTTTGCCTAAAAATTTAAAACATAAAAGGATAAGTATAAACATACCCAGTAAAAGACCCACTACTGGTCCCACTAGGAAAAAAATTTAAAACCGTTAACTTCCTATTGAGGGTGTCCTACACTTTATCAGTCTTGTGATCCCGTAGGAATACACATAATCAATCTAATGCCCACAGGACATATATATCAGTCTAGTGCTCTACAAGAAGCACATATCAATCTAGTGGACACCTGCAAGGCACACAACCCAATAGACAAAGCTAACAATTTCCCCTCAGTCTAGTAAAAATATTAATCAGTCCATTCCTAGTACAATCAAATTATTCCATCATTTAATCATTCCAATGTAACACACTAACAGTCAATCTACTCAATCCTATCACAGTGTCAGTCGATAGCATAACCACATCAGATAATCAAACTATGTATTTATAACACCCTACTCAGTTCACGAATACACTATCCATACCTCAGTATGTCATCCACCCAAATTAAACGACAGTCAACAATTCACATCCGCCCATTTAAATAACCAAAACCTACATTTGTCGTCATATCTACACCCATAAATATATATATACATCCCAATCAACCACAATTTACATTTATCATCAAGTCTACTTTTATGCATATCAGACAACCATACTCAACGTCTATCGTCGTACCTTCCTCCCTATGCATATTTTAGGCAACCACAGTACGCACTCATCATCAAGTCTACTATTGTTCGGAGATATCCATACAGTCAACATCATTCAAACCTAAAGTAGAGTCCAGTAGTAGAAGCCCCTTACCTCACTTTTATACAAATTCTTCAATCGAACCAATTCCAATAGTCCACTCCTAAACATAAACAACACAAATCAACATCCTTCTAAATAGTTTCATTCATCCAATTCACCCTAAATGTGAATTTGGCAACTTACCCAAGCTGAAGAAAGGCCGAACTCCACCTCAACCCTTTGGAAAAATCAAGGATTCATTCCCCAATTCAATGTGTACCTTGAATTAAGCATTTCTCCAAATAATTAGGTCCAACAGTAACATTTATCGATAGCCATGAAACCCAACCAAAACTCAAAATTTGTTCTTACTCAAGTATGAACCCAATGGTTCATGACAAGGTAGAAACGATAGAATAAGAAACGAACCAAACGATAGCGAGTAAAGCAACACTGAATGTGATTTAGCGGGGAAAGAAAATCGGCTTCAGATCGTGATTTCATCTTAGAACGAGCAGCAGAATACCGGCTTGATAGGGGACACACAAATTAGGAAGAGGTCGGCTCAGATCTATGATTGGCTTTGCGTGCAACAGAAGATGGCTAGACGTCGGTTGAGTGACTGGGCTTCGTTGGACGGAAAAGAGAAGAAAAAAGGGGTTGTGGCGGTTGAGTTTTCATCGGATGGAAAAAAGAGAAAAGGGGTTGCAACAGCTGGGTTTTCGTCGGACGAAAAAGAGGACAACCTAACGGCGAGCTCGATTGGAGAAGGAACGGCCGGCGGCTAGGGCAGAAAAGAGAAAAGAAAGGAAGAAGAAAGTGGGGGGGGAGGGAAGGGAATTTTTTTTTTTAATAACAATAATAAAAAAATAATAATATATTACTATTATTACCTTTCAAATTTCTTTTTCCTCCTTCAATCCTTTTCTTTCTCAATAGGTCATTTCCTTTCCATACTAAATGTACTAAATTAACACTTAAAAAAATTAAAATCTTCAAGTAATAAGGTAATTTAATTAAAAATAAATATCTTAGAGCTCAGGGTGTTACAAATTCGCGAGGAAATTTTGAGAAAAGAAGGGTTTGCGGTAAGATCTATAAGTCTAAACACTCTCAAGTGGAAGAGTCTTCACGAGAAAATGTTGAAGTTATTCGCGGAATGGAGTTAGGCGAGAAGAAAGGTCTGGTGACAAAAATGTCAAATCTGATTTGACAAGGGTTAATGTGTAAGATTAAAGATTTAAGCATGACTGGGTTAAATATTAAATATACACATGTAGAGTTTTAAGTAGGAGCTGGCGAACTGAGGAGAGTTTATGTATGACTAAGTTAGTTTAAAGACTCTATAAATAGAGGACTTGGTCATTAAGTAAGCACAAAGATTTTATTTTTTTAAAAAAAGAGTCAAAATGCTGGTGTTTTGCTTTGGCGAGAAGAAGAAAAACAAAGTGTTTAAGTTCTGTGGTTTATTTCTTAAAAAGAGAAGGAAGAGGAAGATCTTTGGTAATATGTGGTGAGTGCTTTTCTTTTAAAGTTTTATGAATGTTTTCTCTCAAATGAATTTATGTTAAAAACTTTATTATGATTTCTCTTTACTGACTTGAAAGAAGAATTCAAACGAGAAGTGTTTCAAAAGAGATTTATTGAAAAGTTTATATGTTTTCAAGCATAATTTATAATGTTAAAACTTGATTTGATGATTATGATTTCAATACTATAAAATGGTTTTCAAACCATTAGTTGTTTCCTTGAGATGATGCTAACTTTTATGTGTACATAAAGAGTCATGACCACCATGGGGTGTACGGGGCCACATGATGATAAAAAGTTGGCTTATGCGTTGAAATGAGCGTATAAAGCTTAGCGGCCTAAGCAACAAGAACGAATCTGTATATACTCAAATGTTGTTGATACAGTAGTCTAAACGCAAGGTAATGAGACCAAGCGTAGAGAACGATTCGAGATTCTTAGAGAAAAGAATAATTGACTAATGGGTGTTTATGCAAAATGAATATTGATGTGACTTGCGAGTTAATCAAATTCTATTATAAAAATGGTTACACATGTTTTGATATGTTTTGCAAAATGAAGTATTTGTTGATAAACTAAATTATGTTAGAATTTATGATTTGGCAAAAAGGAATTATTTAAGGGCTTTACGAAAAGGATTATTTCATAAAACCTCACTAAGTTTTATAGACTTATATTTTAATAATCTCATCTTCCAGGAACAAACGTTTAGAACAAGTAGAGGAAAAGGTTGAAGGGCTTACAGGGAGTTGAGAAAGCCACTAGGCGTTTAAGAGTTGTTATTTATTTTTGGTCAAGGTGTTGTAATTTTCTGATCTTAGCAAACACCTGCTATTAATAAAGTGTACGTTTTGGTTAAGTTATTTATCACATTTGGCGTTTAAGGTTGACTGTCGTTGCGTTTTGAGCTTAGTTTGATAGTTTAAAAGGAGTTGAAATTAAGCTTAGCGATAATATCAATTGTAAAGTTTAAGCTAAATTGCATCCTATTCGCACTACTTCCTGCGTTTTGATTGTCTTGTGAATTAGGGTGTGACAATACACATCAAGAAAACCTAGCGTTTTGGCGCCAAATTATTTTTCCACAATTACTTGCCCACCAAGTAATATGGTATTTTTTATATGTATAGTTCATCAAACAACTCTTGATGATATTTTACCGTCAACAAAACTCCAACTCAAAAACTCACGTATTTTACTATTTTTGCATGTGTCCACAAAATAGAGGATCTTTTTTTGACGGTCAAGAATATCGAGAACTATTGCATCAAGAAAATAATATTTTTCTTGATGGTCTTTTGCTATTTTGCCATGGTCATCAAGAAAGGCCAAATTTGTAATAGTGTTGATGAATCTACAGTCCTCGATCTCTTCAAAACGTAGCAAAATCACCTCAATGGAATGAATATCAACAATTTAAACACACTCATGAAACAATATTTGTGATTCAAATGACCCTTAAGAAGATAAGGCATGAAAGGTGAATATAACAAATTTTTGAAAAAAAAATAAAAAAAATAGGCAAGAGAATAAGAACTTATCAATAAATTAAATCATTAAAGTGGATTGAAATTTTACTGGCTACTATCTAATTTTCATTTCATATTGACTGTTTTCTATTGCAACATGTTATACTAATTTTCAATGATATGGATTAGTATCTAATTAATGTCTGGTTTGTATTTGATATTGATTGTTACTTTATACTTAATTTGTTATTTAATAGTTGTTTGATTGATATTTAATATCGATTGTTCTCATCATATCAATTGTTATCTCATTGTTGTGATTATGATTTAATATTGGTTGTCAACTATACACATTGTTATATGATAATGATTGTAAAATTGTCGATGATAATAATTGGGTGGTGAGAGGTTTATATTATCACGGCCAGTAGCACAATTTGAAAACTTATTTGAGAGTGTATATATACTAATTTTTTTCAAGTACGTTGCACATGGATACATGTTATCTTTTAAAATGTAAAATTAATAATATAAGCTATAGAAGTATTTGACTAATAATTATATTTTCATTTTTATAAAAAAATTACATAGTTTAGAGATACATCTCTTCAATTTTTTACTTCTATTTAGAATTAATATTTCATTATTAATTATAATCAATGACGATGTTTTAGAATTAATTTCTATAAAATAGTGGATACAAAATTTTATTTTTTTAGTTAGTCTCTTTATATCAAGTTTAGTTATGAATATCTAAAATTTAATATTATATCTCTAAATTATAGAATATTTTATAATTATATTATTGAATATTATTGAATGAAGTAGAAGTTATAAAAAAAAAGAAGAAAAAGAGATCGAGTTACGTAATATATAGAAACATGATAGCAATGACTATTGGAGAATTGACTTAGAAAATATCCGTATATATTAAATGTTAGGTTTTTATGAGATTAAATAGTTAATTTATTGTCTTTTACTATTTTAGAATTTGAATGCTTAATTTGTAACAAATATTCATAAGTCGTTCGTAGTAGATACGAAATATAATGGTCATATAATAATTTTAAACTAAAAAATTGAAAATGTGTATCTAAAATCATTGGTTTGAATTTAGTTTCACCATATTTCAGTTTTAAATATTTTGATTCTGTGTTTATGTCTAAATATTAACTTTTATCATCCAAAATAATACTAATTCTTAAATTTAAAATACATTCTCCAAAAAAAATTTAGAAATTTTAGTGTTGATATAGAAAAGCATAACAAAGAGATATATTAATTTAAGATAAAAAAAACATGGTGAAAAATAAGATCTTATATCATTTTACTTTCTCATTTTAGCTACAAAGATGAAAGGAAAAATATAATAGAAAATAATATGGAAGAAAAATTTTCATTCTACTCATCTATATAACTAAACAAGATAACATAAAGAAAAATAATTTCAAAGAAATAGAAAATAGGAGAATATTTACAAAGATGAAAGAAGATATTTGTATAGATCCTCAATACCAAATAAATAAATCTTGTCTTTTACATTTTCCTCTTCTCCTAATTGATTATGTGGTTTTCTAGATTCATTATTTATCTTATTTTCTCATCATTCTTGCCTTCATGCACTTCTCTCTCCACTTCACAATGATTTGTTGCTTCAAGTAAGTAAGAAAATATTATACATTTATATTGAATAAATTGATAGAAAGTGTGGGTTAGAGAATTTTAAAGGGCTTCTTTGAATTGATTATCATGCATATTTAAAGGCTTTCACTACCCATGAACTTAATTAAGGTAATAAATATTTTTTAATCAAATATTAAAATGGTTAGAGAAATGAAGAGCGAGGGGGTTACTACTATTCATGCATTGAAGTTGAATGACAAAATTGTCATCAAATAAATAGTCAAAATATTTATAATCAAAGTGGTAAAATAGATTTAAAAAATTCTCTATATAAGAGCTTTTATATATATTATAGATATACATCGATCTGCCAAAACATAAACCTTTGAACATGGACAACTAATAAGTCATTTTTTTCAAAATCAACTTTTTAATTTTCCTATGGGTCATAAGCCCTAAGTCATTCCCAACGCCCAACATATTTGGTGATAGATTGATAATTCATTCAGGTCGTTTGATTCATTCTCACTTTTATTAGGTTTCAAATTTTTGTTTTGTATCAGTAATATAGTTATTACAAAACCTAGTCCGAATGTAATCTGCAACATTTTTATTAGAAATCTTCGTATATATAATGTTTGGATAAATAATGTTTAAAAGAACATGCATCTCTATTCCTATTTTTCTTTAGTATGATTCTTTTCAATTAACTAAAATATTTATAAATATAACAAAATACCAGACTAATAAATGGTAATAGGCATCAATAGATATCTATCGCTGTTTATCACTAATGAACTTTTTTCTAAAATAATGTAAATGTAGAAATTAATGTCAAAAATAGGTTTGAAGCAAAACTATGAAAAAAAAAAAGTACTTTTGAGTTTCACACCTTATTTTTTATTATTTATATATATATTGCATGTGGGCTCCATATTTTTTTCTTTTTTATTATTTATACGTAGTAATCGTGAGCCCCACACCTTCTTCACTTTTTTATTATTTTTATATATATTTATATATTATATATCGTCCTAATCTTTTTCTTTTTTCCTTATTTATATATATATTAAATATTTCCATTCTAAAAATATTTTTCTTTCATTAAAATTAATATTAACTTTCCAATTTTAATTTTTTTTCTTTTTAATTTTTTCTTTCTTTCTTTATTTATATATATATATATATTAAATATTTCAATTCTCAAAACATTTTTTATTAAAATTAATATCAACTTTTAAATTTTAATTAATTTTTTTCTTTTTTCTTTATTTATATATTTATTCAATATTCAATATTCAATATATTTTTATTAAACTTACTTTGAGTCAACTTTTTTATTATCTTATTTTGAGTGAACTGATCAAAAGACCATAATTTATGACTAATTTGCTCAATATATGTATATATTTATTTATATTACCTAAAAATAATAATTTGCTCATTTTGAAATAAAACTAATTCCTTGAAAAACTTTTATCTAAACAAATTAATCATTTTGCTATGTATTAAAATATCTACATAAAAAAAAAGTATTCATCCGAGTATTAAAATTAAATTAATAAGATACAACAATACCTCATACTAATGATAAAAAAATTCATAATTTGGTTAGTTTAGGTTTTTTGAATTTAATTTGTAATCGAACCATAACTTTCCTTTAATTATTTCATGAATTTTGTTTTTTTTTCATTTTGCCTTAAATATTAAAAATTTTTATTCAATTACTCACAAACAATGTGCATGTGTGACTTCAATTGTTATTATTATTTTTTTTTTGAGTAAGCTCCAACTTCTCTCAATTATTATTATTATATTTTAATTTGTTTAATAACATATTTTGTTGATATATGTGTTTTTTTAAAAAAATAAAAATTGGAAAAAAAGATATGTATAATTTTGATTAATAAATAATTAAATTAAATGAGAAAAGATAAGTTTAATAAAAAAAATTATTGAATATTGAGATATTTAATATATATATATATAAAGAAAAAAGGAAAAATAATAAATTAAAATGGTAAAGTTGATATTAATTTTAATAAAAAAATATATTTTTTGAATTGAAATATTTAATATATATATATATATAATAAAAATAAAAAAAAAGATGTGGAACCATGCATAATATATATATAAAAATGAAGAAGATGTGGAACTTATGCATAATATATATATAAATAATTAAAAAATTGAAGAAGGTGTGCCAGTATTTATATATATAAATAATAAAAAAAGAAAAACTGTGGAGTTCACGTGCAATAAATATATAGAGAGAGAAGTGGAGAAACCTTTTATTTCCAATTTTGTCATTTCTTTTAGTTCATTTACTTATTTATTACTTTGTTTTTATTGTAATTTATCTTTTAACTTTATTTTTTAATTTAAAATTAATTATTGTAATTATGGTCTCATTTCTCCCAACTATTCACATTCCCTTCTCATATTAACTCTTTTATATCTCTGCCAACCTTTCAAACTCTTCCTTTTCAAATCATCGAGTATAAATATCTCTTTTTTTTCCATTCATGTTCACAAGTCACAACAAAATGTTAAGGGTGAAGAATAAATCAAAGCATGGTTTTCTATTCTCTTCTAATTTTTTTGTTGTCCATTTTTTATATAGAAGTATGTTTGTGTATATTCGTTCATTTATGGGTTTCTTTTTAGTATACAACAGAAGTTGGAAAAACATGAACCAACAACTTTATGGTTCACATGGACATATGTCTATACTATTTATGTTTAAATCATGTAATATTGAGAATTTCTTTTCAATGTAACCATGTGAATCTTACTCATGTTTTTTTCTTCATTTAATTTTTTTATTAAAGTTATTTTATTATTGAAATGGTTGAGTGACTTATACTTTGATTTTGTTAGAATGATGTAAATATTGTTGGAATTTATTAAGTATACATATAGGTAATAAATGTGTAAAGCAAGAAATATTAAAGTCTTTCCTTTAATTTTTTTACCTACAAAATCATTAAAAAAAATTATGATTTCACCCTTACAATTTCATAATTTAAAAAAATATATATGATTTTGGTGGATGTTTTAATTTTACCCTTCCATTATAACTTCATTTAGTCTTGCTTTAATGATAATTTTGTCATTCACATAAATTTAATGTTTGTGGTCATTTTTCCATTCAACAAGATAAAAGTTACACTTCGTTAACTTTTCATCTCCTTATTAAAAAAAAGTTTTGATTACATAACTGATATTAGTTAATGCTCTATGTTATTAGAGTCATAATATACCTTTTCCATCTTCTATAACTGATATTACATAATACTATATGTTATTATACAACTTATTTTAAATATGTAAACTCCAGATGTTAAGAACAATTCAAATTCAAAGATACACTCAAAAGATGATAAAATTGTCTTTTTACTAAATAAATTCTTTTTCAACTCATTGAGATGTTAATATAAAAACTATACAAATATAAAAATATTGAAATGACTATTCTAATTTTATAAAGTTAAGTTAAAATTATAACTTTTTATTATGTAATTTTCACGTGCATTGCACATGTTATTTACTAGTATATATATATATATATATATATAATTAAAAAAATAATTTGTAGGCCCAAAACTACCCTATTTTTATCGATAGTTTTGCTCCAACCCTATTTTTTTACCTTAATTTCTACGTTCACGTTATTTTAGAAAAAAGTTTGTTACCGATAAACCATTAAATTTTGTTATCTTTATAAATATTTTCAATAGTTTTCTTATTTAAAATTTTTTTCCAAAATATTCAAAAAAAATTAAAATCTATTAGTTATAAATATATAAATATTGATAAAATGATAGACTAATAGAAGTTTATTAGTATCAAATTGACTATTACTTATAAAATTTAAAATTTTGTTATATTTTATATGTTTAATTTGTTATTTGCGATAATTTTTCAAATAATAACAATAATATAATCACTTGTTTATCAATTCCCCTTAATTAATTTTTGAAATAATAACAATAATATAATCATTTGTTTATCAATTATCATTAATTATATTGCGATTCCCAAATGATGTTCATTGAAAAGAAAATAAAGAACTACTACTATCTTTAATTATGATAAGAAATAATTATAGTCTAAATTGTCGACGAGGACCACAACAACAACTACTATCTTTAATTATAATGGGGAAATAATTATTATAGTCTAAATTGTTTACAGGTTAAGTGCTTAAATTATAATAATCGTTGACTCAGGAAGCCACAACTCACAACATAAGCTAAGCAAAAATATAATTATGAATTATTTATACCAAATCATCACGAATTTTTCAAGCAATAATAACTCATTAATATCTAATAATTTTTTTTGTTTAGAAAAACTCATTAATATCACTTTGATGTAAAAATAAGGCTGAAATCAAGGAAATATAATCTTAATTAATTAATATATAATACACAAATAAATTATAGAAGTTTTTTAAAAATAGCACTTTTTACAAAATATTTACAACCTATAACAAATTTTATCGGTGATAGTAATTTATTTGTTATAATCATAGAAAACTATCAGTGATAGAATCCAAAATTTTGTTATAGCTTGTAAATATTTTAATTTATTTTACTATTTTAAAAATGCTCCAATAAATTAAGGTAATTGTAAAAAATATAAATAATTGACAAAATATTTAGCATTATAATAATAAATTTTGTCTTTTAATGATTTTTTAGGAATTTTTTTCAAAAAATTAAAAAAAAATTGATAAATTATTAGTTCATAGAACAAAACAACTAAAAGATAAAATTTATTACACTTAATTTTTCTATGAAGTGTAAATATTTTATCAAATATTCTATTTCTTACAAATTTTTTCCTATATAGTTTAAATATTTTTTTTATTATTTAGAAAAAAATCCAAATAAAATAAAATAAACAATAATATAGAAAATAAGAAATTGAAAATTTCTCAACAAAATCCACTTTCTCCCCCTTCTTTGGATAGTTTCCAAATATATGTTTTACAAAACCCACAAATGCAATTATTTATAAGTAATATGTCAAGTATGAGGTGGATTAGATGTTCACTAAAAATTGGTATCTTCAAGACACATGACAAAAGTGTTAAATGTGAAGGGAGGGCGTTACATAACATGCAATGACACTAAGCATTATGTATATGATAGGCATCTATTTTATTAATATTTATAATACACTTCAAAATTATTGTATAATACTATAATGTAATTTTGGTGTATTTTGGTGTCTGGCTTTAGTAACATTGTTTTCAGTTTTATAGTTTTGAAGTTTATTACGGTGTTCTCCTGTATATTCAATACCTATAAAGCACAACGTTAATACAGATACGGGATACAAATATGATTAAATATGATGTTACGTCAATTTCTAAAAACATAGGTACAATAAAAAAATAAACAACCATAAAAATATTGAAGTATAACAATCAATAGAATGTAATAATAAAGAAACACAAATTGACCAAAGAGGAGGGAATAAGATCATAGGGAAAATATGAAGATATATAAACAAAAAACTTCTTCGTTAAATTGTTGAATATATTCAAGAGAGTTATATTGTATCAGGCTTCGTGGATACTCAAATGTGATAATAATCAATACCACATGATTCTAAGATTTGGTCTTCTGTTTATTTATATCTTTTCTTTAATTTTGGATGAGAGAATGAGCATTTTAAATAGGTTGTTTAATTTTGAATTGAAAAGTATTAGATAAGTTGTTTATCTGAACATAAAAACAAATACTTCAAATTGCATGTCTAATACGTCAGCACAAAAAGAGATACGTCAAATCGGGTGTCAGATACATATCTGAGAAATATATATGAAAGTATCGATATCTGTTACGTATCTAATCAGATTCTTTGACTAACATTAATTATTTGTGCTTCATAGTTCAATACAATAGTAAACCAATAAACTTATGGGTAGAACTAGTGTTAATAAATTTAATTTTAAAACAAAATAAAAATTAAGAACCAAAGGATTATCAGATGAGGTTCGATTAGTTACTTATAATGAGGAAGCACTATGATAGCAAATATGAAACTATCGTGTCAATCTAAACATAGTTCAATATGTTAAAACTTATATTCAATGACCAAGATATAAAAAGTTTGAACTTAACCCCCGATATATTATTATGGGTAATTTTTTTTACCAAATGCTATAATTGACATCAAGTAAAAGCAGAAAAAAATTACAAAGTTAAAAAAAGATGATTAGATTATCGACGCAAAAGTCACAACTTGTGACCAAATTACATCTACAAAAAGGGGTTGGCTTGCACCTGGTCCAAGCCAAAAGGCCTGACTTCGACGAAAGCCATGGCAAGTGAATCTCTCAAAGACATAAGTTCATTCTAATTGTTGGAAATGCCTTAAATATATTATATGATACTTTGAATAACCAAGTACGAGATCAGTTACTGGCTGATTAGCAAGACGAGACTAAGGTCGACACACCCATGTTAGGGTTTGGAGCCAACACTTCTAAAACTATTTGAAATTCATAATGATACACTTATGTGACGATCCAAAATTTTCAAAACCAAGTTGAGGTCATTACTAATCTAATTACAAAACGAAATTTTTGTTAGTATTCAATAATTTAGTAAATTTTGTTTTAGAGAGGCAAACGAAATCAAGAGCATGATCAGAAACAACATGTTTTATTTAGGCTCTTTTATGAGAAAAGCTAATCCCTCTTACATTCCAACATAGAACTTTCATAGAGAACTAGAAGACCCCAATGGTTCAACTCTATTTTTATCATTTTTATCACATGGATTAGCGATTCCCGAAGAGCTTGGGTAATTTCCAAGACTGGGGGCCAAAATGAGATTGTTGTTTTTGAGCCAAATGATCAGTTTTTTCTGAAAAACATCTTCACTAATGTCCTTTTCCAGCTAATTTTATTCTTTTCCATCTTCCTCATTTCTGTTAACTAGAGCAGCCAAGCTATCTCTGATGATTTTTTATTGTGAAGGAGTTTGTTGTTGAGGAGTTTCCATTATAGAGTCAGAGCTTGAAATGTATTCAATATCCATATCATTTGAGAGAGGGGAGATGTTGCCAATATCCATTGTAAGGTTTATACCTTCAAAGTTTAAATCATGGGGGACAATTGTCTATTGTTCATCATGCTTGATTATTGGGTCAACTAGAGCCATAGATTTGGCCCTATAGACATATCTAGGACTTTTCTTCCTTCTTTGAGCATTTCTGTAGATGGGTGGGCTAATTTGGATAGATTTGGGGGGCTTTCAAGCTTTGGTGAGATTTGGTTTGAATTTGGACTTTGAATTTTGATTGGCTTAACAAGGGAAATTTCAGGGTTGTAAAACAAAGTTTTGCTTTTTAGTGAAGGGAAGGAGACTTTCCTTTTCTGGTAATGGTTTAATGAATGAGTATGATGATCCTCATAGACCACTTAACCCTTTCCTTTATCCATGCTTCCAATGATGACATATTTAAGCCTCCCACCCAAATTCCCACCACCATCTAAATTACCAGAAATGATGATAGCCTTGTTCCCTATGCTTTGAACATTTGAAGTGTTTTGTCTTCTTTCATTTTTTTCGCTTGTTACTGGCCGGCAGTGTTAGAATTCATGTCCTAAAACTCGTAGATTATAAATATAATCCATTGAACGTTATCAATAAAGTGTTATTGCTGTAATAATTGTTATTGATTATAATATTAGTTTTGTCTTAATAACTCAAATCCAATAAACTAACATCCTAAGCTATTTAATGAGTCTTGAACAGTACATAGACATACAGGGATCAATGTTCTAAATCAGCTTAAAGGGTCTATAGTATAGGGATAAGGTTGGGTACCTTATCCTAGTAACACTTTGTATTTGATACAAACGCAATGATCCAACACGTTCATGTAGTTGACATGTGAGTGAGGATATCCTATGCAATGAGTTTGCATAATACCGGACCGCAAAATAGTAACCACTAGATGTAACTCCATTAACTAGTTAGATTTCTATTTCACTAGGATGACCTTGGTAACTTAGTCTTAATCCTGAGTGTGTTATGAACTCCTGTTTGCGAGGGATTATCCTTTGATTTGTACGGGTGAGAGTGGCCAAATTGCCGACTCAATATGCTTATCATTTTGGGGACAAGATCGAGTAGGGAGCTGGAAACATAATTACACAAGATAAAATTCACTCCTTCCCTACTTTAGGGTAAGTAGATGAGTGTTCTCTTAAATGGTGTCTCTAGGTCTTGAACAAAGGGCCCTACCCTCTCTATGGTACGAGAGAGGTTTTTGTTTATTGGTAGGACCATAAACAGGTTGTTCATTGAAGGAGCACTGGTATTTAAGGATTAGAGGTAACCCAGGGATAAAACGATAAATTGACCCAACTGATGTTACGAACACTCGTGAAGGACTAACTTACTGTTATTGATCTATATCTGTGGACACAAAAATATATCTACAGTGAGAAGAGTTCAGCTGTGAGTCTTTAGTGGAGTGTACACATAGTTAACGAATATTGATTAAT
>JBBPDI010078788.1:0-14469 GCA_037974545.1 Cucumis variabilis | reverse complement strand
ATGTCATATATGCTCTTGATGTTGAAACCGAACAGATTGAAATGAGTGTAATCTTACAAGTTCCCTCTAACGCAAGTGATGCTAAGATACATCAATTTAATGGTATCATTTATATGCAACTTTTTATATCAATCGGAAGAAAGCTAGCAAGACCATTCAAGTTTGGAGAATGCAAGAGAAAGATTCACGGTATCGTCTTCCTCTTTCGCCGCGGACTCTTCCTCTTCCTCGCGGTTCTTCTTCTGTATGTCATAGTAAAAAAATGAAAGGATGTATGCATTTTATTTATAGAAAAAAATGAAAGGAGGTATGCATTTTATTTATTGGTACAAATTTCCTAACTAACGACCACTGGTGAGAGAAAAACGACCACTTGTGACTAAGCATCTACCAAACATAAAAAAAGGTACAAAACCCATCTTCTTGTTTCTTCTTCTTCTTCTCTTCTCCATTCGCCCACATTTTGCAATATCCCTTTTTCTCCTGCTTCTATCTCCCATGGTGTTCATCAAACCCTTAATTTAAACTTATAAAATTTATCTTCTTCAAAGTTTTACTAGGTGATAGAGATTCATATTTTCCCCATACTAATTTTAGTGATGAAATAAAAATGAAAAAAGCATTATAATTTGTTCATTTATTTTGGGTAAACAAAAAATATCTTTCTTTCTCTTACATATCCTATAAAAAGAAAAAAAAAGGGACATATATAAGAGTATTTTAGAACTTAGAGAATAAAAGAAAGTGACATATAATATTATTTGGTTTGTGATGATTTTTAATTTAGTGACGAGTTTGAGAATATTAAATTACAAATTTATGTTTTAAATCATTTTAATTTAAATATGCAAACTTAAAAAAATGGATTGTTGAATCAGTTATTTTAGTGAGGGGATGAATTGTAATAGATAATTGAATTGTTTTTTTTACCACATTTACTTGTAATTATAAATTTGCCACAATTTTATGTAATTGAATTAAAGTTGTGGCATTTGACATTTATTGCTTAAGAAATATATATTAATATAATACAATTTATTTTATTTTCAAATAAATTTAACTGTTTATTTGAGAATGAAAATATTGACACGATTTTTTTAAAAAAAATGAAAATAAATAAATAAAAGAAGGGTTAGTAATTTCTCATAATTTCATCATTGAACTTTTTATAGCGTTTCATAAAAATCATTTATAAATTAAATACAAACTCAATAAATGTTATAACACAATTTCTCATAAATTTTATTAAATGCATATTTGGTACATAAATCCAATTTCACTTTGTCAAAGTAACAAAACATCTATGAATCCATTTATCTTTGTTTGCAAAGCATTCTAACAAAATTCATATAAGTTGAGATAATATGCCTTTCTTTTTCTCTCAAGTTTCATACATACTTACTTACTTGAAGGTTAATTTGTACTAAAAAAAGTGAGCAAATTAAATTTGATCAACTTTTTCGAAATAGTTTTCTAATTTGTGCTCCTTTTAATCATTGTTTACGTACCTCTCTCCCTATATACTTATTTATTGAAAATCACCAAATATACATTTAATAAAATTAATGTGTAGAGGATAAGTTCATGCAACTATAACATTTATTGAGTTTGTATTGAATTTATAAATGATTACTTGAGTTTTTAGTAAATGCTATAGAAAGTTCAGTGATGAGATTATGAGAAATTGCAACCCTTTCTTTTATTTATTTATTTTCATTTTTTTAAAAAAAAAATCATGTCACTATTTTCCGTTTCAAATAAACAGTTAAATTTAAAAAAACTTTTAAAAATAATAGATTTTATAAAATATTTACAATCTATAAAAAATTTAATTACTGATAGTCATTAATATGTTATAGTGATATAAGACTATCAGTGATAGAATCCAAAATTTTGATATAGCTTATAAATATTTTAATTTATTTTACTAATTTTAAAAATTCTTCTAAAATTTATTTGAAAATAAAATAAATTGTAATACAATAATATATATTTCTTAAGCAATAAATGTCAAATGTCACAACTTTAATTCAATTTGACAATTAATGGTAGGTTAATTAAAACAACAATCATTGAAATTGGTTGTACTCATCAAATAAATATAAATATTTGTTTCTGACTTGGATAAATGAAAAAAAAATTAAAATTTTTTTTAAAGTTAAAGGGTAATTATGGAACTTTTAAAATATTTTGGATTTTTTGAACAAAAGTTCAACATGTCCATTGAAAACTAACTATAAGGTTGTTTTAACTATCGATGTGTTGATCTAGTTGAAGTATCTTAGTACATTTTATTGATCATTTATTTGTCTTTTCAATATACTATTTTCTAAAAAAAAATTTTGTTTTCTTAGAGAAAATTTTGTGTAAGATTTTAAATGTTTTCGTAGTAAATGAAAACATTAATTATAAAAATAAATGGTGGGGTTAATTTAAATATATTCAATACGTATCCATATTTTTTTTGGACGGCAAGGTAACCTTGTTAAGTATTCTCCTAGGGCCATCACAAAGAACCAAATTTGGCACTTCATGTATCTCTTGAGGAAAATGATCACCATCTGCAGTTTGAGAATTGATCAACAACTTGGCAGCATGATGAATATGAATGGGGTTTACATTATTTGTTGTTAATTAATGAAGTGATCAAGATTTGGATCGAGAATATCTTGAAATTAGCTAGTAAACACTTATGCTAAGCTCTTATTAGCATAGAAAAACTATCTCTCCATGTATTCATCTATTGTTATAACCGATATATAAACATAAATACACATTAAACAAATTTTTAAAAAAACAAGAATTCATACTACATTATTTATTACAGAAGGAATTCCACACTTCATTCCTTCAATGAAAAAAACATCAAGTCATCCTTCGAAGGCCAAAACAGAATGTTGCAAGTAATAATATCTTGTGCTGAGAGGGTAATTAGTAATAATATCTTGTGGTGAGAGGGTACTTAGTTGCCTTTTTTATTTTATTAATAGACTATGCGATGCTAGACCATATATACCCAACAAGACGAATAAGGCCATTGATTTTTCTTGCCGACTAACCGCACCTAACAATTTGAATCCAATTCACGTTTTTTGACCAATCATCCTAACAAAATCTAGCATATATAGTGTATACCTTACCTATCATATGCTTATGGATTTTGTTAGGATAATTTGCCCAAAAATATGAATTAGATTCGTAGGGATGCGGTTCCGAAAGGAAATCATGTGTCTTATCCAACTCAATTAGTATACAATGGTCTAGAAGCCGTAGAATCCAATAATAAAATAAAAAGTGACAACTAGTGACCCCGCTCATTCTTCATATCATGACTAAAGTTTGTAACCTTTCCTTTTCTAATTTCTTTGCAGCTTCTTCATATTACCGCCTATTCAAGCGCATCGGCAGTACACCTTGCAAACACTTGTAAATATTTTTAAAAATAATAATATATGTGTATAATATACATATATATATATATATATATATATATATATATATGCTTATGTGTTGATTATGGTTTGCCAAGAGAATGAATTAGGTTCATAAGGGTGTTGTTACTAGGTTCATAAGGGTGTTGTTACTCCACCAAGAAATCAAAGACCGTCTCCAACTTGCTGGGCATATAATGGGTAGGAGCAGTTGAATCCACTAATGGAATAAAATGAGGGCAATTAGTTAACCTCTCGGTCTTTCATGTTATTAATCGCAATCTACCGTTATGGAAGAATGGAGCATGTATTTTATGATGCAATGAACTACGAAATTCGTAAGCTCTGCGGTAATAAGATATGTTTTTATTTATTTAACCGATATTTATGAAGGTAGTAATGATAGATGACTACAATGTTGTATATTCAAGTGAGTAGACTTTAAAGACCTTGTTAAGCAAACATCCTGTTTGTATCGAGATTGCTATTGATGAATATGGTTTTTTCGAACGATACAAAAGAGGAATTTACAAAGGTCCGTTCGAAAAAAAACCAAACCATTCCATATTAGCAGTAGGCTATACTAAAGACTACTTGCTCCTCAAAAACTCATGTGGACACAACTAGGAAGAAAATGGATATTGCAGAATCACCACTGAAGCATTAACGAAGTGAAAAATTTATCAAAGGTATACTAGTTATCCAATAATTAAATATATGGATTTGTAATTATATTAGTTTAAGGCTTAAACTAATATAGTTAATGATCCATACATTTAATTATTGGATAACTAGTATACCTTTGATAAGTTTTTCACTTCGTTAATGCTTCAGTGGTGATTCTGCAATATCCATTTTCTCCCCAGTTATGTATCTTAAGTTTTTGCGTAGCAAGTAATCTTAATCTTTAGTATACCTACTGCTAATTTAGAATGATTTGGTTTTTCTCCGAACGGATCTTTGTAAATTCCTTTGTATCGTTCCAAAAACTATATTCATCAATAGCAATCTCGATATAAACGGAATATTTACTTAACAAGATTTTAAAACCTACTCACTTGAATATACAACGTCGTGGTCATCTATCATTACTATTTATATGAATATAAATATCTGTTAAATAAATAAATAAAATATAACTCTTTTCTGCTGAGCTTACGAATCTCGTAGTTAATTCCATCATAAAATACGTCGGACCAAGATCCATTATTCCAAAACCGTGGGTTGCAGTTAATAACATCAACCGAAAGGTTAACTAATCATCCTTTTCTATTTTATTAATGGATTTAACTGCTCTTATCCCACTATACGCTCAACAAGTTGGAAAAGATCCTTAATCTCTTGGTAGAGCACTCCTATCAACCCAATTAACTTTCTTGGATAAACCATTCTAACAAAATCAAACGATAAGCATATATATATAAATACTTACAAGTGCTTTCAAGACACCTTATTAGGCGGTAATATATGTGTATAATATATATATGCTTATGTGTTGATTTTGGTTTGTCCAAGAGAGTGAATTGGGTTCATAGGGTGTTGTTACTCCGCCAAGAGAACAAGGACCGTCTCCAACTTGTTGAGCATATAATGGGTAGAAGCAGTTGAATTCATTAATAGTATAAAATGAGGGCAATTAGTTAACCTCTCGGTCTTTCATGTTATTAATCGCAATCTACCGTTTTGGAAGAATGGAGCATGTATTTTATGATGCAATGAACTACGAAATTCGTAAGCTCTGCAGTAACGAGATATGTTTTTATTTATTTAACCGATATTTATCTACTTTAAAGACCTTGTTAAGCAAACATCTTGTTTGTATCGAGATTGCTATTGATGAATATGGTTTTTTCGAACGATACAAAAGAGGAATTTACAAAGGTCCGTTCGGAAAAAAACCAAATCATTACATATTAGCAGTAGGCTATACTAAAGACTACTTGCTCCTCAAAAACTCATGTTGACGCAACTAGGGAGAAAATGGATAATGCAAAATCACCACTAAAGCTTTAACAAAATCAAAAAGTTATCAAAGCGATATTAATTATCCAATAATTAAATGTATGGATCAGTAATTAAACTAATTATTGGATAACTAGTATAACTAATTATTGGATAACTAGTATAACTTTGATAAATTTTTTAATTCGTTAATGGTTCAGTGGTGATTCTGCAATATTCATTTTCTCCCCAGTTATGTATCCTTGAGTTTTTGCATAGCAAGTAATCTTAGTCTTTAGTATACCTACTGCTAATATGGAATGATTTGGTATTTCTCCGAACGAATTTTTGTAAATTTCTACTTTGTATCGTTCCAAAAACTATATTTATCAATAGCAATCTCCATACAAACGGGATATTTACTTAACAAAGTTTTAAAGCCTACTCACTTGAATATACATCGTCGTGGTTATCTATCATTACTACCTAACCACTCATTACTACCTATATGAATATAAATATCTGTTAAATAAATAAATAAAATATAACTCCTTTCTGCCGAACTTACGAATCCCGTAGTTAATTCCATCATAAAATACGTCGGACCAAGATCCATTATTCCAAAACCGTGGGTTGCAGTTAATAACATCAACCGAAAGGTTAACTAATCATCCCCTTTCTATTTTATTAATGGATTTAACTGCTCCTATCTCACTATATGCCCAACAAGTTGGAAAAGATCCTTAATCTCTTGGTAGAGCACTCCTATGAACCCAATTAACTTTTGGACAAACCATTCTAACAAAATCAAACGATAAGCATATATATATATATATATATATATATAAATACTTACAAGTGTTTTCACGACAACTTATTAGGCGGTAATATATGTGCATATATATATATATATATATATATATATATATATATATATTCTTATGTGTTGATTTTGGTTTGTCCAAGAGAGTGAATTGGGTTCATAGGTCACAAACTGTAGCTCTGATATGAAAGAAAAATTAAAGGAACGTGTCTTTCGAGGAATGGAGAATGAGAGTGTGGAAGTTTTTATAGGTCCCAAAATGTTAAAAAAAAATAGAGAAGACAAAAATGTTAAAGATGGCGTCCCTATTTGTTGGGAAAGAAGTTCATGATGAAAACCGATCAGCGATCATTGAAGTTGTTGTTGGAACGGCGAGTGATTCAACCTCAATATCAAAAATTGATATCCAAACTCCTAGTGTATTCGTTCGAAGTGTTATATAAGTCAAGGCTTGAGAACAAAGTTGATGCTTTGTCTTTGATGTATAAGGATCAAATGGTGATATTCAAGACATCTAAACGAATTCCTATGATTTAACACACTTACCATGATTCAATATTCGAAGGAGATTCAGATTTTTTGCGGACATATAAAAGATTGGCAGGAAAGCTGTTCTCGAAAGGAAATAGTATGATAGGCACAACTTTCCTAAATCTATAGTTTCAGACAGTACTACATATCATCCTCAATCTGATGGACAAATGAAAGTAGTTAATCGATGAGTGGAAATTTATTAACGTTGCTTTTGTGGAGAAAAATTGAAGGAGTGGGTGAAACGGATACCTTGGGCAAAGTATTGGTATAATACTACTTATCAACGTTCACTGGGAGTTACACCATTTCAAACAATTTATGGTCGGTTATCTCCTTCATTGAAATACTATGGGGATAGAGATACTTCGAATTCAACGTTAGATGAACAATTGAAAGAAAGGGATGTAGCACTTGGAGCTTTGAAGGAGCATAGGAGAGGCACAAAGATAAAATGAAGAAATATACTGATTTGAATAGGAGAGAAGTGCATTATCAAGTGGGGGATTTCGTTACCAAAATAAGACTTTACCGCCAAGTTACATTGAGAAGAAAAAGAATAAGAAACTTTCTCCTAAATTCTTTAGGCCCTACAAGGTGATAGAGAAGATTGGGCCAGTAGCGTTTAAGTTGGAGTTACTCAATAATGCAACTATTCATCCAGTGTTCCATGTTTCCCAACTAAAGAAAGTATTTGGGACACACGATGAGAACCAAAATGATATTCCTTGTTAGATAGAAAATCACAAGTGGAGGATTTTACCCGAAGAAGTACATAGATATTTGAAGAATAAGGTCGAGAGTTAGGATGTGTTAGTGAGTTGGAAGGGGCTACCTCAACATGAAGCAACATGGGAATTATATGAGGATACGCAATATCATTTTCCAAATTTTCACCTTGAGGACAAGGTGAATTTGGAGGAGTATAATGATAGACCCCCGATCTTATACCAATATAGCAGAAGAGAGAAAAAGAAGTAACACGTGTGTGTGAGTAACACGTGGGGAATAATATGAGAGTTAGTAGTTAGTATAAATAAAAGCCAATAGGGGCGAGAAAGTCACTTAAGAATTTGGTTGAAAAACTCTCTCTTCTTCCTTGAAAGAAAGAATAACAGCAGAAGTGAGAAGAGTGATTGTAATCGGAAACTCATTCCATGATTACTATCAATAATACTACATTCATATTACAACATACGATTTCCATCATATATCTTTCAAGACTGATATTGGTGAAATATTAACTAGTGCAAGAAGAAAATTACGAAAATCAAAATTATGAACTAGTGCAAGAAGAAAATTACTCCCAAATCACAAACATTAAATCAAATCAAAGGAAAGTGCAAAGGTCATACGATATTGAAAAACAGAATCAAATGTGCATATAGGTCATCTCCCTAGTTATTGTAACAAGAAACAAAATTTTGTTCTTGTTCTTTTTGAAAAGAGTCTGCAAATATTAATGCCTTGGTAACAATGGTGATACCATAAATCTTTTCAGTGTTTGAAGTATTAAACCATTAATACTGATCTGAGGCAGGAAATAATCAAGAAGGAACTTAGGCTCAAAAACAAAAAAAGGAAATGTAATCCCCGTGTGGTAATGATAGAACACCAACTGGTGTGTTCTTATATATTGATGTCGTATGAAAATTGCAGAGGAAGGACTGACGATTCAATCCTTAAACAACGAATACAAGCAAACAAACTTTAAGAATATTGTAGAAACTCAAGAACAATTAAAAGGAACCTAGCCCTCTGCCCTTCCTTTCTTTCAAGGAATGTTACACTCTTCACTCAACCAAAATTAACTCCCTTCCCCACTTTTCCATTTGCCCTCTAATACAACATATTTCTAACCAACTCCGGCCCTAATTTGGTCCCCTTTCTCCCTCCCTCACTGCCTAAGTTTTCCTTCACACTTGCTTCCTCTTTCGAACCCACGCTACTATGCTGTAGACTAGGATGTCTATCAGGTAGCCATTGGGTTTTTTGTTTTTTATTTTATTATGTAAAATTTTAACTACTAATACAACTTAGAAGTTTCTTTACTTGGTCATCAGCTTTCTATATCTACCAATGTTTCCAAAAACTAAGTCAATTTTGGGAATTAAAAAAAATAATAGTAAGCTGTGTTTGCAAACAATTTGAATTTTGTTTGTTTCTTTTGCAAACTAAAGCATATTTACACTCACTTCTATCCCTAATTTTCTGGTTTTGTTATCTACTTTCTCAAAAACCAAGTAAAGTTTTCAAAACTAAAACACAAATGTTTATTTAAGAGAATTGAAAACTAAAGTAAATAACTTGAAAAGAAACAAGTGTAACTTTCAAAACAAAAAACCAAAATGTATCTTTAGAACTCAATGACACAGCCATACCAACCAATAGAACCGAGATCCTGTTCATGAAAAACCGAAGTATAGGTTCCTAGAAATTTGAACTTCAAATTTTCAGCACAACCAAATTTAAAAAGAATTCAACCCAAAATCAATTTGGTCAGAATACATTTAATTTTTGAACTCATTCTTAACACAATCATCCGTTCCTACAAACAATCCTACTTCACTACTTAAACATGGTGACATAGATCCTGATGACAAAGTTTCAAGCAAAGAACCTTCACCGAAGTTAAAAATAGAAGAATCATACAATAAGAAATGAAATCAAGCAAGACAGAAGTCCCCACAATACGTATAAATCTGAACTATAGACTAACGGATCAAAATTCCTATCAGCTTAAATACGTTAAAATAGAGTACCTGACGCCCGCATCGCCGATGATTCCGAAAGCCACACCGACACTGCTCTTTGCCATCTTAATTAACAAGAACAGAAGTGAATCCAGTGAAGATCCATAAAGAAATGAGATGTAATCAATTGGTTAGAATGAAAATGGTCTTACAGGAGAAAACAAGGGCTGCAGCAGCGACGAGAAAGCCAAAGAAGGGTGCTGTTTCATCACCGCTGAACGGTGGCGACATTTTTTCCGATGGAGAGAAGAAGAAGAAGAAGAAGATCTCTGATTAGATCAGATCTGAAGTAATGTAATTTAAAATGAACAATGAAGTCTCATTGACAAACAATGTAATATAAACTATACACATTGTAAGGAGAGAAAAAAAAAAAGAAGAAGAAGAAGAAGAAGAAGAAGATGCAATACAAAGATGCAGCATAAAGGGCATATTATCCCAAACCCAACTTAGAGAAAGGATATATCTTCTCTTTTCAAATATATATATATATATATTTGTACAGAAAACTGAAAAGGCTGGCTATGGCTAAAGCATTCATTACAGGTTTCCAAAATGGTAAAAAATGAAATAAAAAATTAGAGACAATGACAGGTATTGGGTTTGCATGAAAATGGGAATGCTTTTACTTCTCAATAAAAACCCAATGATAGATGGTTTTAGGTCTCATGTGAGCCAATAGGGTTTTGGTATTACTTCTCTACTGTTTTTAACTATTTGGGGCCTTTGAAAATTTACTCCTTTTCTCATTCTCCACTCTCTATGTTCCTCCAAAGACACGTCTTCTTTAATTTTTCTTTCTTCATTTATTAGTTTATTTGTAAGACAATAACAGTTTGTTACCTTTTCTTTTCTAATTTCTTTGAAATTTCACTTTGGCATTTTGCTACCAACTACAAGGAGGTTCTTTAATCTTAAAAAACTCATTTAAATCTGTGTGTTAGGGGTGTGTTTAGGACAAGTTTTGAAGAATTGTGAACTCCTCCGATACAAAAGGTAAGAAGTTAATAAATAATATATATATATATATAAATATAATTTTGTTTAATAAAAATTGTTCCATTTGATTTTAAAATTGGTTTTCAAAATAGAAACTCAACCGAACCAAAAAAAAAATGGTTTTGAACTATTTGAGACCACAACAAACCGCATTTTTCGGTTTTGTACGAAAATAACTGAGTACGGTTTGATTTTGACAATAAGTTTGGTTTATGAGATTTTACTGTTCATCTTATTCCAAGCATACATATGTGTATAGATAAACAGAGTTTGTTTTAAGAATTGACACAACGGGTATCATTAATATTAGACAAAAAAAAATTAATGGTTCTAAAATAAGTGATATAGTTAAAAATATTTCAAACATTGCTAAAATTTGAAAAGTAATTCACCACAAGAAATGAAGGATCCAAAATCGTCAGGAGACATGAAAAGCTTCGAGAAAATAACTATCCACACAAAATGCACCGGGGTCGGGCGAAATGCATGGGGAGTTTGATTTAAAAAAAAACAAACAACAGCACCTACCAATTTTTGAACCCACAATAATCCTTGCAGGTTAAGTTTTGTTCAGATACATTTGCAAGTTTTGCTTTACTGCAGCTACAATACTACAACAAAACACTACCAGAAGTGAAATACAAGTGAATCAAGCTATAGCTCAATAAATGTCGAAATTGAGATAGTTAAAAATATATAAATAGACCAATGTTTAAAGAACAAAAGATTAATTTTTCTTATAAATATGGTAAGAAAGCGCAGAACAAAAGGAGAAAAAACTTGAATAGAGCTTGAGGTTGAGAATAGAGCTTGAGGTTGAGAATAGACCTTGAGGTTGAGGAGAAAGAAAACTTTAAATATTATGGGTCGCCGACCGAAAAGGAAGAAAACTTTTCGTGGTTGTGGGTCGCCGATCGAAACGGAAACGGTCGTGGGTTGCCGACAAAAACGGTTGTGGGTGGCCGTCCGAAACTTTCGATGTGTGGTCGTTAGTGGATGTGTGGCCGGTGGAAAAGAGGGCTTTTCCATGGTCGTCGGTCGTCGGTCGAATCAGTCGTGGGTCGTCGGCCGAATCAATCGTGGGTCACCGTCGATGTGTGGTTGGCCGGTGGAGACGAAGAAGATTAGGGTTGGTGTTTTTTTGTGTGGTTGGCCGGTGGAGATGAAAAAGATTAGGGTTGGGGTTTTTTTTGGAGGGGTTTGTGAAGATGGTAGAGTGAAAGGGGAAACTAAAAAGTTATTTATATTTAATAAAATCTTTAATGAAAAGTTGGAGGGAAATTTTAAGGGTGGGTAAATTTTACTAAAGTTTTAGAAGTAAGGATTGGCTTAACAGAAGGTCCTGCACCAACAGCCTTCCTTTTCTGGCTCTTTGTCTTGCTCGGACCTACTAACTAAGAAACATAATTAATCTCAACACAAATACAATAAAGAAACCTTTAAATTGGTTGCTATGGAAGAGGTACATATCAAAATAGCTAATTTGGGATTTATATACAAGAGAGTAGAGTAAAACACTTCTTCTATATTGGAGAAGCTGAAGTCTAGAAAAAACAGCCAATCTAATCAAACCAGTTGGAACTCCTACTAAAGCATAAAAGAACAAGAAACAAATTCAAGAATGAACCAACAAAAGAAAGAGTGATTTGGAAAAATGGACAGTAATTTTGAAACTATTCACGGGAAAGGGGTTGTTTTTCTGTATTTATTAATTTCACCAAAATGGTTGAATCCCACGGAAATCTTTTCTATTTTTTTTAATAGTTCACTGTTATTGTTCAATATTTTTTCACAATTATTATTTATTACTTAATACCTTTTTTAATTTTTATCTTAAATTCATATTTACTTAATACACTTAATCACAGCCTTTTCCCCGGTCATGCTTTCAAGAACAAAATTTCACCTTTTTTGAGGTTCGGGAATCTGTGCTTCTAACCCACTCTGCCTCTCAAATCCAAACCCAATTTTATGCTGTAAATGTGTAATAACTTTATTTTAATGCTAAATTACATCATAACTTTATTTTATGCTAAAATACATCATACATCATATTTTCAAAGGCCCCAAAATGTTATAAAAAGTAGAAAAGTAATACCAAAAAGGTGAATCAAAACACATAAGAATAGTAAAAACCCTAAGAACAATAAGTAGACCCTAAACCCTAAACATTAGAAACAATAACTAGAACTATTCCAGAACTCAGTGAAAGACTAGATCAGCGAGATCCGATCCATAGAAGGAAGAACAAGTCAGATGTCATATTTTTTATTAAAGGCTTCAAGGAAATTGATGGCACAAACTACAGAGCAAAGTAAACAATAAGTTTATCAAAAGAGAACTCGTGAATCACTTAATTTTATCAAAACCATCCACCTAAAACATAACTTGAGAATCAACGATTTCACACAGTCACAAAGAGACAAAAAAACCAAAAAGAAAAAAGACTATCCAGAGTGGTGAAACTTGAAGAACAGCTTTCTCCAAAAATCAAATCAAAGTGTTTATTATCAATTAGAAGTTGTTTCCAATAGAAGAATCCTTTATTTACAGATGGAATAGAACCTTAAAAGGATAGCTAAATGGAGACTAAAAAGTATTTAGGAAAAAAAAGAAATGAATAGCTCAGATTCAAGGCAATACCGAGTACCTTTCTCTTCGAGTCGCCGTCAGCCGTGGATCACCATCGATGAGAAGGAGTGGGCCGATCAAAATGTGAGGTTGCCGAAACGAAACTTTCATGGCTCTTCTTACTTATCACCAAACGTTCTCTGTTCATCATTTATTGAGTCACCAAACGTAGCTTGTCGTAAATTAAAGGGTTGTGTTCTGGGGGAACATAGAGAGTCGAGAACGAGAAAAAAGAGAAATTTTTAAAGCCCCAAAAAGTTAAAAACAGTAGAAGTATTACGAAAACGTGAATCAAAACATAAGAACAGTAAAAACCCTATATGCATCGATGGTAGGGCTTTTATTGAGAAGTAAAATCATTCCCATTTCCATGGAACCCAATACCGACCATTGCCTCTATGGAAACTGTAATTAATGCTGTGAAAAGAAAATATACTCTCTTTCTCTAACCTGTAATTAATGCCTTTTCTTTTCTGTACTATTATATTTATGTACCACACTGTTGTGAAGTGCTTATGACAAGTTTGCTTGGACTTCAAAATGTGGTTTGAAATGAATAAATGATTCTTTATGTTAGTGAAACAAAGTTTAAATGTAATGTCAAAACTTGGATTGGATTAAGTATTCATTTAATCTTTCATTAACTTCTTACCTTATGGATTGGAGGAGTTCAGAATTCTTCAAAACTTGTCCTAAACACCCTAACACAGATTTAAAGGATAGTTTTTTAAGATTAAAGACCCTCCTTGATGGTAGCAAAATGCCAAACTGAAACTCCAAAGAAATTAGAAAAGAAAAGGTAACAAACTGTTATTGTCTTACATATAAGGGTTTTTAACTCATATAGTCTAAATTGTTGTATGATATTACATGAAATACCTAACTTTTTAATAAATTTCACAAAATATCTAAATTGGCCAATATATTTTACAAATATAGACTCAAATTAATTCTTTGCCCATTTTATATTATTGGATTACTTTATTATAATTTTTTCTTTTAAAAAAAGGAATGAATTGTGGATTGTACGATTTTGAAACGTATTGAAAAGATTTAATACTTTCCATATACCAAAATTGCAATACTTTCCATATACGGTTTTGGAAAGTATTGGAAAACTTTAATTCATTTTATTTGTCAAAAACAAAAATGATAGGGAGAGATTTATCGATAGAAAATTTGAACACAAAAAAGACATTCGACGACCGATCATCGTGAAGAAATATCGCTCGAAACTTTAAAGAGATTTCGAGGTTAGTTTTGTTAAATAATACATTAGGATATTAGTTTTGTTAAATAATACATTAGGTATACTAGGTATATTGAAGATATTCAGATTATTAGGCAAATAAACTGTAAT
>JBBPDI010078770.1:0-14471 GCA_037974545.1 Cucumis variabilis | reverse complement strand
GCTTAGACACCATAGCCATATGATCTGATCCTCTAATCTCAACAGTAATATCAGGTGGATTGTTCTCAATCATCCACATTTGAAATTCCTTAGGGGCTGCTAAATCTTTTTCTGCAACAACAAAAGCCCTTTTCACACTACCAAATCTCTCTCGTGTGAACTTAAATTCATAATCATCCATTTTAAATAGAGGATGAGACCTCACCAACATGGTCCCCAAGGTCAAATCCTGTAGAATTATTAAAATTACTTCTGATATAATCAAAATAATCACCGCTGTAAAACACGAGTTTGATCACTTAAAAGTTAGTTTGCTATATATATAATAGAATGTACCTCGGGTGGTGAGAGTGAGTAGAGATGTTTGGCTAACTTCAATGCACCCAATGAGTATGACGTTGGAGGCTTATCCTCTCCATTTTCGAACACACATTGGCTGTCCAATGGCGGAAGGCTTTGCTTTCCACTCTTCACTTTGTGAATAATAATAGCATCAAAGAAAAAAATAATGTTAACAATTACGTACCAAGATATTAGATATTGCTTCTTCGTATCAACATTGGTTTGAAAAATTTGCATGAATCTTTATCCTATTATGTTTTCTTTTACTAATTTATAAAAAGTATCTTTTAATTCTACTACTCTTGACCTTTTATAAATGTCAATGAATCAACAACTACCTCAAAATGTCGTTCTAATCACTGCATATACATGATCTTAATTCAAGTCATATTTTTTTTTTTGTTATAGATTAGAACTACTTTGTATATTAATCATAATTTCTCAAGGTCATGTTTGAAAGCCATTATGGTTTTTCTTTTTCTTCTTCTTCTTCTTCTTCTCCTTCTTCTTTTTTTTTTTTTTTTTTTTTTAAATTTAGCCACACAATACGTCAATCAAACACACACAAATACAATTTAAAAGATAGATGCAACTATGCAAGTAACGGTATATGCACGTAATAGCTCGATAAATTCACCTCTATCCCAATACCAGAAATACTAAGATTGTGACCAGGCATGGTGGCGGTCACAAAGACACCAACTGTGGTCTTTTCTGGGAAATCCTCCATAGCAGTAGCAACTCTGAGGCCGCCTATGCTGTGACCAACGAGGACCACCCTCTCGTCGGAGGACAAACCAGTCAAGAACTCCGTCAAGGGGTGAAAGTACTGAAAGGCTGAGGATATAGTCTTAGACTGTATGGGGTTGACGCCGGAGGCAGCCATGTCGAGAGCAGTGACGCTGTGGCCCCTCGATTGAAGAATGGTGGAGAGCTTGTACCATGACCAAGCCTCATGGCGAGCTCCATGAACAAGCGCGAAGTGGGTCATCTTCTTGTCTGTGGGGTCACCGACCACACGAGAATTAAGTTTTTAGAATAATTTTGGATTTCTGAATTTGGGATTTTTAGAATAAGACACATGACATTGTTTGATTGGTTAACGAGGATTTCAATGTGACAAACATTTTCCATTTAAACTTTTCTAGATGTTAGTTGGAAATTCTTGATGACATGCTGACTTGTGTCCAATGTGGCAGTGACCAATGTGACATCCATGTCACCTTCATTTTTTTCTCTAACATCCCTCAGTCATACAAGAGGATAAGTCTCTATTACTCCAAGTTTGGAGCATAAATTTTGAAACTGTGAGTGACTTAGAGATTTGGTTAAGCAATCAGCAAGTTGGTCTGAAGAAGGAAAATAACAAATGTTCGCATGAGATTTTTGGAGAAATTTGATTCGTGGAGTTGGACTTGTGTTGGTATTGTATTTTTGTTGATTTGATGCGATGTGGTTCGATCTCTAGAATTTGATCATCTCTCGATTGAATGTCTATGATTGATTTGGAGGAAGCGGAACATGTAATCTCTCTTGATTTGATACCTAACTTGATTTGAGGAAGCGAAACACGTGATGTTCTTGAAGTTGGAGTCTTTGAAAAAACTTGTATCTTCAAAGAAGCTTCAATCTTTGAGGGTGGTTGGCTTCAGGAGTTAGAGAATCTTCTAGTTCTTGAGAGAATTATCTCTCGATTGAATGCTTACACTTGATTTGAGAAAACGGAGCATGTGATGTTCTTGAAGTTGAAGTCTTGGAAGAATGTTGTGTTTTCAAAGGAGCTTCAATCTTTAAGAGTGGTCTTCTAGCTATTGGGATAATTCTCTCTAGACCTTTCAGGGTAAAAAAATGTTCCACCCCTTGAGAAGAACTCCTTTATTTATAGAGTTCTCTTGTAGGCTTTATACGCTTGAGCCTGGTTGGTCCATTGACTCGATAGATCAGATCCATGAGCTCGACCACATGAATTTGGGTCATTTAGCCTTTAGGCTAAATTAAGCTTATTTTTTAGCACAATTGAACTTAGTCCAAGTAAATAATATTCAATTGAACCAAAACAATTAACTTGATCCAACGGTTCTAATGAAAACATGTAGCATCATTAGAATTGACCAATTTATGTTTTCAATTTTAATTTGGGACACATGTCAACTTCTTAATTAGTCTCAAATTTAATTATTTGTATTTTTCATCATTAATTTAGTAAATGATGTGGCAATTTGTGATTGGTCTCAAAATTTCTTATTCAACAAATGTTCCCTTTTCGAGATTTATGCACGTATATGGATGGATGAATCTCGAAAAAGATAAATTTGAAGTCAAAATATGAGTTTTTTTTCTTTTGCTCAATTTGACATGTCAAATTAATCAAACTATGAATTTAGTACATGAGTTTGATTTAAATTTGAAATAAGGGTTGGAATATAATCAAACCATAAATAATTTGATAAAAATGGAAGGTTTTATCTACAATTTAATTTGATTTCAGGATAAAAATTTAAAAATTGATTTTTTTTCTAAAATTCGAAACATAACGAAATTTAAATTTAAAATAAGGATCACCACAAGAAATTACACTATTACTGACGCCGTAAAGGATGTCGAAAAAACAACGTCGATGAATAGTAACAATACCGACGTAGTGGAATACATGTTGGGACAAGGGAATAATGCCGACGCGGTTGACTGCGACATCGATAAAAGTTTAAACATTAATTTTTATTTAAAACTTTTGCCGACGTACTTACACATGACATCGACAAATGTTTAAATAATATTATTAAATTACAACTTTTGTCGACATGGTGTGTAAGTACATCGTTAAAAGTTTTAAATAAAAATTAATGTTCAAACGTTTTTCGACGTCGTGTGTAAGAGCGTGACAAAAGTTTAAACATTAATTTTTATTTAAAACTTTTTTTGACGTACTTACACACTACGTCGGCAAAAGTTGTAATTATATTATTAAACTCATACAGTTGTCGACATCAGAGTTGACCACGCTGGCAAAAGTTTGACGCATTAATGATTACAGTTGGGCATTCCCCGACGCCATTAATGATGTATCGGGGAAAGCTGGAAAGGCCAACGATTTCTTGTTGTGTCAGCTTTTCTCTTCCCTATTTGTTCTGTTAACATAGAATACACAGAATGTGAAAGAGAAAAGAAGAAAAAGAGAAAAAGAGGGAAGAAGGTTGTCGTCCACCCACTGCCATCGTCGTCCGCCGCTGCTATCGCCCACCCCTCCGTCATCCTCCCTCGTCCTCCATTGTTGATTTGCTTGGTATAAGATTTTTTTTTTATTTTTTTTGGTGTGGAAACCTATATAGTTTGAAATGTATGTATGTATGTGTTATATTATGTATGTTTTATTATGTATAGTTTGAAATGTATGCATGTGTAGTTTGAAATTCATTTTATTTTTGGTAATGTATTATGTAATTTTGTAGGTGTAATCCATGCAAGAGTTGTATGTATGTGTAATATATTATGTATGTTTTTATATGAAAATGTATGAATTTTTATATGTAAGTTTGAATTGGACGTGTAAATTTAAGATTGTATGTTGATAGTGTATAATTTATGTAATGTATGTTTTTTAAAGTTTAGATACGAATTAGATATTGAATTTTATAGTTAATTTAAATTTGAGTTTAAATATGAAGTTCTGTTTAGTATCAATTAGTTTATGAATTTGAATTTAAAATTAAATATGAATGTGAATTTTATGGCTATCCTGCAGTTATGGTAGCCTATTTATTTATGTGCTATTAAGGGATTAATTGTTAGGTATATTGAAAGTGTTAGTTAGATTTAAACTTAAGTTTAGGTTATTGATGGAGTAAGTTGGAGTAAGTTGGTGTTAAGTTGAAAGGAGAGAAATAAAACTAATTAAATGTATTAAGTTTTAGGGTTTTGAACGAGATGGCTGGATGAAACTTAGGGATAGGTTTTACGATTGAGTACAAAGAAGGAGTTTTCCAATTTTTAGAGGTTGCAAAACACAACGTAAGTAATTATTCACAGATAATGTGTCCATGCAAGAGATGTATGAATTCGAATTGTGACTCATTAGAGAGTGTGGAGCGACATCTATTAACCATTGGAATAGCCTCTTCATACATAGACTGGGTGTATCATGGTGAGTCTGTGAACTTGTACAGAGGTATGTGAATGCTTGATGAAGGAACGAGTAGTAGTAATAATTGTTTTGATGAAGGAACTAGCAGTAACCCATTTTCTGAAGAAAACGAAATGTTGGGTATGCTGCATGGTTTACAAGCTGGTATTGAACACGTAGAAGGGATAAGGGAATGTTTGAAGGATGAAATGTCGTTTATCAGTGGAGAAGATAGAACAAATGTGGTATTTAAGGAGTTATTGAACAAAGTAAGTCATGAGCTATACCCCGATTGTTTAGAATTTTCATCCATTAACTTTTTTGTTACAATGATGCATGTGAAGGTTCTAAATGGTATGAGCAACAAGTGTTTTGACATGATTTTATAGATAATAAAACATATATTTCCAATGTGTGGTACCAATATCCCTGGTTCATTATACGAAGCCAAACGTAAGTTTCGTGAGTTGGGCCTTGGATACGAGACTATTCATGCTTGTAAATATGACTGTGTATTATTCTGGAAGGAGTTCGAGGATTTGCAATAGTGTTTGACTTGTGGTGAGTCTCGGTACATGGTTAGTTCCAACGATAGATCATCAGGGGAAAAAATCCTATAAAAAGTATTGCATTATTTTCTGTTGGTGCCGAGATTAAAGCGCTTGTTTGTATCGGAAGAAAGCAGCAAACATGAGATGACATAAAAATAAATAAGTGAAAACAGAGAATGTGCTTAGACATCTAGTTGTTGACGCAAGAAACTTTTCCAATTCATGCGCTAAAATGGACAAATGTACCTTGCAAGTGCATCGAGGTCATCAAGGACAACCTAGGGGTAAGTTTGTAAATTTTTTAATATATATATATATATATATGTTGAACCTACGTATGTAGAAGACTAATTTCATATTTATTTTGTAGCAATTTTTCATGCTGGATTTCCAGGATCCATCACTTAATCGGTTTGTTGAGCATCAAATGCTCATTGTGTGGAAAGAGTTTAGGGGAGAGAATCACCGACATTTTAAGAAGTTCAGTGACCTTAAAGAAGCACGGGCAAACCCACCGTTCAGATTAGTTAATCGGGTACCAAATTGACACTTTCTTTATGACCATTATATGACTCGACAGTTTCAGGTGATTTATATCGTGTCTACCTTAATAGTAATTTGTTCAATTTTTGTTTGGATATATTTTAATTACACTTTCTCTGATTGTAGGAGCACTCAAGTGCTTGTAAGATTGCTAGCGCGAAGTAGCCTTACAACCACAGGAGCGGTTCTAAGTCATTTCTTTAGTGACAAGTCGAGCTCACTGTAACATGCGGTCTCCTAGTGGACCGTTAGAGAGACACACATCAGTAGTATTGGCGAGTTTGTTTCACCGACGATAGAGGGCGCGCATGTAAGTTCATCCTAATTTGTTAATTATTAATTTCTATTTAAATTGGGATGATTTCTTCAAACACCAGCTTGTATTGTTGTGCAAAATCAAATGTTACAACTTCAATTGTAGCCCATTCCAGAGGGTTTACAACCTCTCTCAGACGATGAGATATGCGATACTGTTTTGGGTAGATGACCAAGCTATTCAAAAGGCCTTGGTTGGGGCCTCAAACCCAAGTCCAGGAAGTGTTCTGCTTCATGAGCTTCTTCCTCCTCTTATGACCACCAAGCACACATTGTGAAGGTTAGCCGACTTAGGGACAACCTTGAAAATACTAACCGCCTGATTGAACAACAAAGACTAAGAGACTAGAAGCTTTTTTTTTTTAGAATTTTGTTTGTTTTGTAATTCTATGTTAAAAAGTAGAACAATATAAATTTTAGATTTTTTGACGTTTAAAAGCTTTGAAATAAAAGTCAACATTGCTCTAGACATTTTTTTTCGCATCAAGTAAATAATAATTATACTTGACACGTATAAAACATCAAGTAATAACTAATTAAATAAAATAATTTCAATATGCCCGTGAAGTCTCTTCGCTTTTTTTATAGGTTACTTGACATTTTTTCCTCAAAATGGTCATTACTTGACATTTTTATAACAAAAGCGTCAAATAAGTTAGAGTTGCAAGTGTAAGTGTCGAGTAATCCAATTTTGTAGTAGTGTATGGACATAGCCTAGTTGCAATTGCTAGAGCATAATATTCAATAAGTCTAGTCATCTTTTCATACAAAGGTGACCAATCTAGAATAATAGAGAGAATGATCTCAATATATAAAATCAAATCACGTGATTAAAGTGAGCAAGATTACTCATGTTAAGACAAAAGCAAAGCAATAAACAAGATGAAGAGTCAAAAGTCAAAATAAAAGTAAAGACAAGATAAGGGCAAGAGGATGAAAATAGGTAAAAAGAATGATGTTTGCCTAAACTTGAATAAGCGTACTCGTCATGCATTTAGTGCAAGGTAAGTAGAGATGTCCACGGAGTGAAGTAGGATTGGGGATGCCATCCCCAGTTTCCATCTTCGCATCCCATATCATTTCCTATCCATGTGAAATTTTCCACAGAGATTGAGTCAAAGATTTTCCATAAAAAATTTATGGAGATCGAGTTCGTGGTAGGGACCTTTTCTCCATTTTTTTTAAAAAATCAATTAATTTAAATAATTATTGTAGAAAAATTATAACTAAATAATTAAATCTATAACTAGATTTTTTATTATGGTTAGTTTTGTTGGAGTTGATGCCCTAAATCTTGTGAAGACATACAAGTGTTTTATTTTATTTGACATTTAGTTGCATTAACCCACAAAATCAATAAACTAACATCCAATGTTATCTTTTGTAACCTAATCATGTATGTGGAGACATATAAGTGGATCATGTTTTAGTGATAACCTAAATGGTCTGTAGTAAATGGATAAGGCTGGATACCTTATCCTAGTGACACTACGAATGCGACCTACTTTGTAGTTGTTACAATTGCTCTAAAATGCTACAAATGATTTGATCCTAATCATTCATGTTGAGACATTAGAGCAGAGGTATTTTATCTTATTAACACTGTTACTAGTTGAGATGACATTTCACCAAGATGATCATAGGTGACTTGACCTGAAGGAATTTGTGAAGGGTCATTGTATTGTTGATCGGTTATATCTAGTGGACACAAAAATATATCTACAGTGAGAAGAGTGCAACTATGGGTCTTTAGTGGAATGAATGATATATAGTTAATGAATATAAATTAATTTAATTAAAGAGTTTAATTAATTAATCTCACTTCATTAGAACTTTAATTTGTAGGTCCATAAGGTCCCCTTGTTAGCTCAATAAGGATAAATGAGAATCAAATTTATTTTGATTTAATTTGAATTGTTCAAATTGATTAAAGGGAATAAATTGTACATTGATACAATTAGTATAATGTATTTGATACATTATAATATAAAGTTTTTACGAGAAAAGTTAATATTTGAATATGATTCAAATAATAATAATAATATGAATAAGATTTATAAATTAACTATAGATTAAAATTAATATGGATTCGATTCATATTAGAACTATAGATCATATGAGAAGATCTAAACCATTGGTTAAGTTTATATTAATATAATTTTAAATAAAAGAATAATTGCCAAAGGAGTTATTCTAAGTGATGGAGAGGGAGGAAGTTATATAACTTCCTCTCCATCTCTCTTAAGATATATGGTTAAGATACAAACTTTGGAGTACTATATCTTCTCTGTGTTTTTACTATCTCTTTGTTCCAAATAGAAATCTCTCTTAAAAAATTTCCCTTTAACGAAATCAAAAAAATTACGGAAGCTCCACAAACTCTCTATTGATTTTTAGCTCCACAAACTCTCTATTGATTTTTATCCTGAAGATAACAAGGAAGACTTCGTAGTGTTCTTTGAGAGGTTCAAGAATTCTTGGGAGATTCTACAAATGTTAGTTTTATTTTCTTCTTTTCCTCCATAGAAGCATGGTTAAATGTTTTCTCTGAATTTTGTATGTGTTTCAAGTTGAATTTCTTTTGCACGACATTCACACGCTTTCGTTATGGAAATTCCATTCCTTCAAATTTTATATCACAATTTGAATTTAAAGATAAATTAGCCAAATTTTTTCCTAAGAAAATAATCAACTTTTTAGTAGAAAGAAATAAACATGAACCATATTATTTACATATATAATCTAAATTTAAATATTGAATTTAAACATACTCATTATCTTGATCAATAAACCATCAAATGTGAAATTAAAAGTATTATTTATATAATAATGATAATAACATAACGTTACATAACTATGGTAAATAAATAAATAAAATCTAGGAAAATTGCATTAGATGACAAAAACATTTAAAGAAGAACAGTCTATGACTAACTCTTTTTTGCATATTGCGAATATGGTAAATATGATAAGTAATTGGTGATATCAGACAGCTATTAGAGGGTAATCGGCTTTTAAATTTACTACTTGTATAATTTAAAAAAAATGTAGTGACATGGATCCTATTATTATAAATTTTTTGTTATTTTTATAAGCACCCCTAGAATCTAACCGGATTAGAGATGAGGGACAGTGAACAGGGCAGGGAAGAGGTCAAGGAATATTTCCCGTGTCCCACTTAGGTCATGGGGATTTTTTCCCCACTCTCTCTCACATTTTTCACTTAATCAAAGAATCATCGTGCCGTTCGGGGTGGGTCCCTCGTGAGCCATAAAAAAATTGGAACTGGATACTGAATAGACATGAGTAATGAGAAGTGGGCAGTCATGGCCAAATGCCAAACAAGATCGATCGAGATCTACCTTGGTTAGGATCAAGCCCACCAAATATAATCTTTATCAGAAAGTGTTTTCCCGAAGAGAAAATGAGACGTCCAAAAATTCAAGGTGGAATCCTAGTGTGCGTGATGTGCAACTTTGTTAATCTGCAATGTGATTTTTCGTTTCTAAACTATGAATTTACCAAATTTTCACCTTGTTATGTAATTTTTTCGTCAAAAGTTTGGCATTTGAACACATTATATGCCTCATTTCCTTGCATGTGCAAATTTCATAACGTGTTTATGCATGTTTCCTTTTTCTTTTAATTATTTTCATTGTCAAAATTGTTAGAAAAATTTTCAAATATAATAAAATATCACCGACTATTAGAAATAGACAATAATAAAACGTTGATAGACACCTATCTCTATCGATGGTAAAAATCAATAAATATAATTAATAGATAAGGATGTTTTGTTGTATTTATAAAGAAAAAATATTTATTTTTTTTATATTTAAAAAAGAAAATTTTTCAAAAATAGCAAATTCTACAAAATATTTACAACTTATAGCAAATTCTATCAGTGATAGTCATTGATATGCTATAGTGATAGAAGACTCTTGGTGATAGAATCTAAAAATTTGTTATAACTTGTAAATATTTTAATTTATTTTGCTATTTTAAAAAATGTCCCTTTAAAAAATTCTAATTCTAATTTAAGAAAATTCTGGTTAACATGTAGTGTTGTTTTCCCTCCAAGAAAGAACAACTAAATTTAGTTTTGAGAAATTTTCAAAAATAATAAATATTATAAAATACTTATATACTATAACAAATTCTATCACTGATCGTGATTGATATGTTATAGTGATAGAAGAATACTATTAATATAATTTAAAATTTTACTATAACTTATAAATATTTTAATTTATTTTGCTATTTTTAAAAATATCCCTTTAGTTTTTAAATGTTAACTTCTTAGAAAATTCGTTGATTTTTTTTTTGGGTTATATGTATTCTTTTTTATATATAAAATAAATAATAAAAAAAACCAATACAATTTTTTAACATTTAAAACAATTTTAAATTTAATTTTTTTTTATATCAGAAAAAAAAATGGTCAAAATAGAAATAAAAATAAACTATTTTTAAATTAAGTGTAATATGAATTTAGTTCTTTTGTGATTTTTTTATAGAGTGCAAATAGTAATTTGTATATATTAAGAAAAAGAGTTTTAAAACAAACTCCCATTACGGTACAAACATTTTTCAGAAAGAACAAAAACAACCAACAGTTACGTTAAGAAGTTGTTAACTCATACCGGTGGCGTTTCCCTATTATTTTATTTTTCTTTCATATATTTTTAATTTTATAGTCAACAACCATCCTTCAGTAAGTAAGTAGTGACGGATCTATGATAGGGGTAAGGGAGGCCATGCCTCTCCTCACATCGTATTCATAGATATGAAATAAATGCAAATGCACTAATGTTTTAAATATAAAACACATCTGCCTCTCCTATAAACTTTGTTGTTTGGTTCATAATGGGATTGTCCTAAATATCTGTTGGAAACGTCACTTTTACAATATTGATTGTTTTAACAAATTTGTAATAATGAGTTAGATGAAGACTACACATTTATAGACATTAAAATTTTAAACATGTTTGTAACTATTTAAACTTTGTTTGATTAACAATTTATTTTTATTTTCTAAATTAAAATTATAAACAAATTAAGAAAATTAGTCGTCATTATTAATGTAAATTCTACGTATATTTCTTCCCTTATTTACTTTGTATAAGTTCTCTATTTATGCACAAGTTTATTTTCATGTATTACACACAAGATATTTATCAATAAAATATTATCCACAGTCATGAAAGAAGTGTTTATAGGCATAATCGTAAGAAACAAAAACAAAACAAAATGGTTACCAAACAAAAGTTTAGCTTTTAAAAAACTTGTTTTTATTTTTAAATTTTGTTGAAGATTTCAATTTATGTAATTAAGAAAAATGGAAATCATTATAAGAAAATCATGAAAAAAAAAAACTTAATTTTAAAAATAAAAAAAAGTAAAATAATTATCAAACGAGATATTAACTATTAAGATTCTGTTTCGAAAATTAAAGCACATAAATTTATAAAATATTTGCTTTGTTTAATTACTTTACTAATATTTTTTTTATGAAAAAAAGGTCTATTACCAATTAGTAGACGCAAAGTGATGTAGTATATATTTTTGAAAGAAAAAAATATAAAAAAATACACCAATATGAAAATCATGCGAATTAATAGTTAAGAAAACACATCTTGAATGGGCACAAGTAAGTAGATGTGTGTTTTTAACACTATCTTTTCCATTTGGTTAAAAAAATACATCTTGAATATGCACAAGTAATGGAAATACACCAATATGTCCTTTTTTATTTGGCTACAAAAACACATCTAATTTCTTCTAAGAGTAGCATGAAGTGGCTCTTCTTCTTTGTGGGATAACGCCGACCGTCGGAGAAGGTAAGAGGGTGATAAGCACAAGTAATCACAAACTTTTCATTTTGGTATTGTCAACAACTTTCAAACTTAATAAGAAAGAGTTATTAGGTGGGGTTCATCTCATTGAGTAGTTGTTTGTTATGTGAGACCCGTTTTTAATTCGAGTATAGGAAGTAAAATTTTGGCTAAAAGTACTATAGAAATTGACGTTTGAATATTTCCTAAAAAAGGATTAAGTGCTAAAATCTTTTATTGTTAGAATAAGTTTTGTGATTCAGAAGTTAATTCACAATGAAGTTTTGAGAAAAGAAGAGTTTGTAGTAGAATCTATAAGTCTAAATGTTCTCACAAGAAAGTCTGCATAAATTTTTTACTAAAACGATTGGGTGTTTGAATAGTCTTCGTGATAAGAACCAATGGTTTCGCGATGAAAAAGTCTGCGAATAAGCTTTGAAATTTAAATTCACGATAAGTGTTCTAAGCGAGTAAAAGTTGGTTAGTTCACAAGGAAGGTTTCTTGTAAAAATATAACTACACGATAAGATTATTCGCCAGAAGTGTTGTGGTTAAAATTATTTACAATATGAGGTTAGGCGAGAAGTAAGGTCTGACTAAGAAAATGTCAAATTTGATTTGACAGGGGTTAATGTGTAAGATTGAGAAAATGTCTCTTCCCTCTCCACGAGAAGAGAAGGAAGAGGAGAATTTTTGTTAAAGTGTGATGAGTGGTGTTTTTTTTAAAATGTTTTATGGTTCCACTTTACTATTTTGAAAGATGATTTCAAATCAAAAAGTGTTTCAAAAAGAGATTTCTATGAAAAGTTTATATGTGTTCTAGCATTATAAAAATCATGTTAAAGCTTGATTTGATGATTACGATATCCATGCTATGAAATAGTTTTCAAACCATTAGTTGATTCCTTGAGATGATGCTAACTTTTACGTGCACATAAAGAATCAAGGCCACCATGTGAAATTGTTATATTATGAATATGTTTGTTACGCACAAAGAAAGCTTTATGCGAAATGAAATTTGATGTTATTTATGCGAAGTGATGTTTATGAAAAGGTATTGCGAAAAAGATTTCATAAAATCTAAAACCTCACTAAGTTTTTTAGACATTCTTTCAAAAATTCATCTTCCAGGATCAGACGTTTAGGCCATGTAGAAAAGAAGGTTGAAGGATTTGCGGCAAGATGACTCCAGACATTTTGAAAATAGTTAAGCATTGGTTGTTTGGTCAAAATGTTGTAATTATATATCAAACGTCTGTTATTAATAAACGTTTTTGTAGGTATTTATTATACTTGGCATTTAGATTGACCATTATTACGTTTTGAGTTTTTTTAATAGTATAAAAGGAGTTTAAGATAATTTTTTATGATAAGAAAATATCAAAGTTGTAACAAACTCACATCCGATTCTTGCGACTTTGACATTTTCGTCACAATACGATTTGAGATGTGACATGCTATTATTATCTGTTGACAAAGTTGATAGTTTTGCACCTACATTTGGTATAAAAAAGGACCGATCCTTCGTTTTTCAAATAAATGTGTTATAATTATATTGATGAAAGATGTTGTCTACAACTATTAAAGTGTCTCCTACATCTGTCTATGTTTGCAAAAACACATGATTAAAACATGAAAAATTCCAATTTTCACAATTAATTCTTACAAAAAATGCACACGACAACTTCAATAATAATCATTTTGTTAGGGTTACAAAATGAATACAATTCTCACAACCACAGGAACATCTAAATAGCAAATCTACTACATAAAATTTGATATATTTTGCTAGGTTTTATAAATAATTTCAATTTTATTTACTATATTTTCTCTCAACTATAAGAGAGAGTACCACCTCATTAAAGCTCAATAAAATGACCATTCATAATTAATTTCAATTACAATAATATTTTTACGGACTAACTGTCTACTGTCCACACGTTGAAAACATTAATTAAAATCTCACATTTTTATAAATGGACTAGTTTTTTCATTATTAGTTGATTTTGAGATAAAACCTTGTATCACTTAATATAGTATCAAAATTGAAGCCAAATGAACATTAGATCTAATAAAATGAAATGAAAGATTTGATAAAAAAAAAAAAACTAAAATGGGGGATCTTCACATTGAAAATCAAGAGAACATAATCATCTGTTAGTAGTTAAGCATTTGAAACACTAAAAGAGAATAATCTTAATTTATTGGCCAGCATTCACTACAAGAATTGAGGCTTTTAATAGCCCATGAAGATAGCCCATTTAAAATTGGACTATGAAAAAGAAAAAAAAAAAGAAGAGAGAAATAGAAAATTAAAATTAAAATCCCGCTCGCGCCCAAATTTTCCCAATTTTTATCTTGCCTTTACCCCTCACACACGAGCGCGACATTACCCATTCTCTCAAACAACGAGCATCTCTTTTGTTGCCCTCTCACGACGCCATTCAACCGACGACGATGACGACAATTTCTCTTCTCAAATGATGATTTCTCATCTCTGTCGTAGTCTCTCTGCTCGTCGATGCTTTGTTTCTCAGATTGAGTCAAGGAAGGTAGATGAGCAACCTCCATGAGCAACGTCGTCGTTCACATGGGTTTTGCTTAGGATTCTTCGTCTAGTTTTTTGGCTTTTAAACAATGGGTTATTTTGATGCTTTGGCTTTAAAATTCCTTCCACGTTTGTTCTTCGTATTTTTCTTCATGCCCTAATCTCCAATTTCTATTTATTACATTAATCCCTTTCATGTTTTGTTCTTAAAAAAATTA